>JBCAUG010454553.1:0-15682 GCA_038406175.1 Haplosyllis leylae
TTAACATTATGAGAAAATACTTACCACCCCCCCCCCGGTCCTTACCATGCTAGACTAGACCTAGCCAGGTGGACGGGGTACCTGGTCAGGGTACCCCCCCCCCCTCGTTTGGTCTGATCAGGGTACACCCCCCCCCCCCCCACTCCTACGTACGTGGTCGGTAATCTACTAAGCCTGTTTAGGGTGATACAATAAGTATGGACGAAACCACTTGCACACGTGTACGGGATATTTTGCTGTCAGTAGTTAGTTGTCGCTGTGATAATTGCAGGTGTTTGTCGTTTTCTTGCCTTTTAAAACGTCATGCTATTTCCTTACCTTCGCTCTTCTCCTTCTTTTCTTCATCCTCAGATTTGGACTCTTCGAGTTCTCGTGCTGGAGATTTCTGCAACAGACAGTATTTAAATCTTTACCCATTTGTCTTCATTCTTTTACCCTGGTATATGAGACCAGTGTATTGAGTAAGGGCCCGTTTACGCCAAGGATCAGCGTCAACGCTGCGATGAGGCTTGTGACATAACTCATTGAAAATAATAAAAAATGGGTTGCAACCCCATTCTGGAGTGACTCTATTTCTTTCCATTGAATTCAATGAAATTTATGTCGCAAGCGTCATCGGATCATAGACTATGTGTTGACGCTGATGCGTAATGTAAATGGGCCCTAATGGTCCCTTTTAAACCCGCGTCACGTTTTTCAATTGCGGTGCGTGATCTGGGGCGATTCTGCCACACATGTGCCAAAGACCTAAATTACATGTAAAATATGAACACACGTTAGCGCCCGTTTACACCAAGCGTCAGCGTCAATGAAGGGTCAATGCTGCGAGGATGCCATTGAGTGATCTCGTTAAAGACAATAGAGTTACTTCAGAACGGGTTACAACCCTATTCTGGAGCGACTCTATTTGTTTCCATTGCTACCGCCCGCGTACGAAGTACAACGGGAAGGTAACAATTTCAGTTTGTCTGTCTGTTCACCGGGGGCGGGGGATGGGTGGTTGGGGGTTCTTACCCTCTCCTGGTCCTGGCTAGAGGGAAGGGGGTGGGAGTGGGTGCCCTGTCCTGGCCAGGACCAGGACAGAGTAGCCACCCCTTACAGCATGGGCGGTATGCCTCTTGCGTTTTCACGCAGGTGGACTTTCTTGTTTTTCAATGAGAGCTGCAACGCTAGCATCATCGCAGCGTCGACTCTAGGTACACGCTGACGCTTGGTGTAAACGGGACTTTACGACTATGAGGCGAGAATCTTACCCGGGCCGCTGGGCTGGGTCGCCGGTCCAACTCCGGGGTTTTGGACTCTTTCTCCCCAGTGTCTCTGCGGCGGATCTCGGGGCTCCTCGTCCCCATCTCCCGGCGCCTTATCTCCGGGCTCTTCGTCCGACCCATCTCCGGAGGACTCTTGGCCGAAGTGGGAGAAGCCTTGTCCTTGTCCTTCTTGTGGAAGAAGTTACTAATGCCTGCTGCTATCCTACAAATAAACAAGATAACAATGGGACAACTATAGTTCCTATATCAGCAGCAATAATAAATTTACGAAAATAAAATTCTGATGTTGAGCGTATTAATAATTCGAAACCACCATTCAGTACTCAAACCGATATTCGTAAAAGGTTTGTTTACACCAAACAACAAGAACGAAATTGACAATTGACAAGTTCTTACACTGGGCGATTGCGGGTACGAAATTGATAACAAGTCAGTCAGTGTAGGGATGAGTTGAGACATTATCTAATTGCTTATTCACTGCATCATCAGCATGGGAACCGGGCAGGGACAGGAACGGGAACGGCACTGGGAGCGATGGGTCCTAATATATTGCAAAGAAATGTTCACACTGGTATGAGACCAGGAAAGGAACCAGGGTCCATTGTTTCCTATTATGCTGCTCCAGTTCCCTGTACCTGTCCAGGTCCCGTTTCTGTGCAGTGAATTAGCCACAAGACAAGAAGGATAACTCAACCTCGCAAAACACTACTCACAGTGTCAGTGTGAGTAAGCCCTAAGTAGGACAATGAATTGACTAACTCAGGAACACTTACCCCTTTGTATCAGCTTTGCCTCCGAACGGCGACCAGCCCTTCTTCTTGTCCGATTTTCTGGAAGAAACAGAATGTAAACCAGTGATTAAAATTTTCATTTCAGATTTACTTACGTTGGAAACTTTTCTCTTCATTCCTAATTGACTCGCGTTTAATAAAGGTCGGCGCGGCAGTGTTTTTATGTGCATTGATCATCAGAGTTCCAAAATGTGCCACACCTGCTTTATGATATCGTGTAATTTATACCTAGAAAACAACGATTACATTCAGGCTTTGTTCACACGTAACGACAACGGGCCCGTCACCGATAACGTCAAATTTTGGTTGCGCAGCAACCTATGGAGGTGTTTACAATTAGCTAAATCAGACTAAAATTTGGGCTAAATGGGTTCCACACCCATTCTGCCCGTCAAAGTGCCCGTCACCATTAGCACAATGTTAAACTTTGGCAGAATTTCGGGCCAAATTTTGGTGTCGGTACGTGTGAACAAGGCTTGAAGTGTGACATGTATATGGCATCTCAACAATGCTGTGTATTCTGCGGGTATTACATCTCAACTTACCCAGAATCCTCGCTCTTCTCCTTGTTGATCTCGTTCTCGCGTTGCGTGGTTTTATCGGTGGTTTTATCCGGAACCACGTACTCCTTGGAGACCTTGCGCTGCTGGAAGAAGTCCCCGAGCCCCTCGTCCACGGCTCCCATCGCTTCCGCATCCTCTATGGACTTGGTCGAACCTCCCGACGACTTAAATGCTGCTCTAGATACTGCTTTCGTTTTGGGTCGCTTTGGCCTGAAAGAAGATAGCTGACATGATCGATCTGGAAAATTGTGTCCGTCTATTTCTGATACACACGGAGAACATCAAATGACAATGCTCTTTCTTTTAAGAATTAACTACCGCAATTGCGAAGTAGATGAAAACATGGTATAAAACATGGAAATATCTTTGCTTTCTTGTTATACCGGTTCAATAAGTATTCACCGCCTCTACTGCTATGGAAACTTGTATTTATTAATACATTTTGGCGAAAATCAGTGCATAACGAAACACTGAAAGATTGTTCAAAACTTTTCCTTGAAAGTTTTAAACCGAACAACTGTGATTAATTTGCGTATTATTCTGACTGCGAGTGTTCCATAGCCTTCTAGCAATTCCCTATTTTGTCCAAAAAATGCATCTAAACAATACGTCATTCTGTGCCTGTGTTACCAATTTCGGGAACTCCCCTGTAATTAGCCGCCATTCCCCCATTCAGGTTAACGAATTTTTATGTAATTTTACAGGATTTCATTGAAAATGTTACACCGGACCACGGATAAAAGACGTTGGTGACCGTACCTGACCCTGCACAAGCGCTCTAGTTAGGCATTTTTTACCCATACCTGTCCCTGCACAAGTGCTCCAGTTTGGGTTCCGTCTCAAGTTTAGGAAGCTCAGCGATCTGGACTCGCTGCTGCGCTACGGGTTTGGTTTTACTCGTGATCGGTGATGTAGCCTCTATTGAGCTCGGCGTTGTAGACGCGCTGGCGGGAGACGCTGGACTCTGAGGGATGGGCGATAATGCCGGAAGGTCCAAACCACCTGAAAGTAACAGCACCTTTACATTTTCTGACTTAATAACATCACTGATATTATTCGGGTTCATTTAAACTGAGAGAAAAGGGCGAAATTACTTTCAGAAGCGTTCTTACAAAATCCAAAGCAATATTCATTTCAAATGCTGGTAAGAGCCCGTTTACACCAAGCGTCAGCCCAGAGTCAACCCTGCGTTGATGCTTGCGACATAGCTCTCATTGAAATTAATGGAAACAAAAACAGTCACTCCAGAATGGGGTTGCAACCCATTTTGGAGTGACTCCATTGATTTCAATGACAGCTATGTCGCAAGCCTCATCCAAGCGTTGACTCTGCATTGATACTGACGCTTGGTGTAAACAGGCCCTAAAGATTTCGCTTGCGTGTATTCCGTTTTCCTCGGTAAAAATACACCATCAGGCTTTACCAACACCGAATACCGAATACTTGTACTTGTAAATGTAACCTAAAGTTCTGGGCCCTTAACAACGGAAAATCATCCATAAATTGTCTTATATTTTAGTTGGAAAATTCTTTTCACCTTTTGATACGGTATCGACCTTGATTCCATCGGTCTCCTCTTCCTCTCCTCCTTTACCTGCTGTAATATAATGTAGCATTACTTAGAAAAACAGTTACTACGGAAACAATTACATTCCACTGGAAACTGAATGATTGACTTCCTGCTTAATTTATGAACAATGTAAGAAAATTATTTTATTTCAGTAATATTTAAGTTCAACTTAGGCGAACCAAAAGACAGAGAGAAGAAAGATCCGATTCTTAAGCTACCGAGATTTAAACGAAGAAGACCAAAGGGTTGAGACATATAATTATTCCCATAAATTGACATTTTTTGGTTCAGATAATAAATATACCAAGCTGCTGGGAAATCAAAAGTTACTGAACAAGATAATATAACACAATACAAAGATATTCGTGCACAAGTGATTTTAACACTGGTGGTATAAGATGATTGAAATCATTCTGGAAACAGGTTTAATTGGGAAATCATAGGGAAACTACGGTTCAAAGGGACACTTCATTCTGTCCCAACAAACAACTGATCTCCATGGCAACCAGCAATCACACGTTCTGGAATGCGTGGTAACTAGGTCAGTAACCGAATGGTGGGGAAGCACTGAGTTGTAGCGTACACGAGAAACCAACAAAACGGAACAATTCTTTCATGCACGGATCCCGTTTTAAACTTTTTTTGCGGATTTTTCACCTCGTCTGTTTCTGGCGCCACGAGGTATAGGCGGCAGTGATGAACGACGTAACGGCGCCCGCGCCGGGTCCGACGCCGTCGTCTGGGCGCACAACATAAACGAGTACAACGACGCTACAAGACGGATAAACGAACGGGCGTGCTGTTAGTTCACCTACGTTACGTACGTACGTCAGCAGTGGATCTGTTGCGTCATCGTCAAAAATGCACTTGCTTCACAGTCAAGATGTTAAGCAGGTGTCGTACTAGAGATGTACCCCAGGTTAAAAATCCAAGGTTGGAATCATGTGAAGTCGAAAACACTAGGGTCACTGGGTGGCTGGTTTCAAACTTCGACGGTAGTACATTCACAGTGCCCAACAATGTTACCGAGACAGATACTGAGCAAGTACACAGAACCCAATGGGAATCAGTGTTGTCATCCGTCTCTGTGCAGTGTGAATACCCCCGCACAATCCATTTTTATCTTTCTCAATATCGGTCGCGGTATCGGGCAGTGTAAATACTTAATTCTTTAAATTACACTAACAGGGAGATTATTTTTTTATTTTGCCGTTTCCACTGTAGACAGTTTCCCTCACACGATATAAGAGGGGCCTTGCGTGTGGGTATTTAAAAATGAATCCACTGCTGACGTCCGCAAATCTTAACAGTAAGAAATAAAATAATTAGAGGATTAATCTACTTAATTAATTAGTTAAAATATAAATTAAATGTACGTTAGCTGCAACAACCTAAAAGAAAAAAATAATTACAAAATAAAACCCTCAACCACTGTCAAAACCAAATGACAAGACCATCCAGTGCGATTCATGCAAACAAAGTAATGGCGTCCTTCATTCATGACGTCATTCAGTCACCAAGCGTCTAGGATTCCTACGTCATCATGGATAAACGGATGCATGAACTAGCGTTCGGATAGCGTCCTGCGTTCATTTTGGGTAGGGGTTCACTCGACTACAGGGGGTGGAATAAATGGTGTTACACACTAACAGTGCTTTGTACAATACCATGCACTTAATCAACTGTGGCACCTGGCAACCAAAAGCTATTTGTTATGACATTCAATCGCCATGACAACACAACTTGGTTACCATAACAACCTGTACTTTGTGTACCTTTCGGTGGTTCGTCGGGAGTTTTAGCAGATAATTTTCTCTCTAGGGACTCTTTGAAACTGGTTTTTCTTTCTCTCTCAGTGGAAACTTGGCCTCTATCCTTTACGCTGGTTTTCCTCTCTACAACTGCTCCTCCAGCGTCCTCCTTTTTGGCAGCGTTTATTTTGCGTTCAGCAGGGATGGGTTTATCACAGGACTCTTGTTTGACAGGGGTGGGAGGAACATATCCAGGGGGCTGGGGCGCTGGCCTGTCCTTGGTGCTTAATCTCTTTTTAAGCTCCCCCTGCATGGAAGACCTGGATAGCCTGTTCATGCTAGAAATCTTTGCATGCTCATTATCATACTGTTCTTTATCTGGGCTTTCACTGGTCGAGATGCCACTATCATCCGGGTGACCACTACGTGGCGCGATCTCATTGGCTGAAGCAGAGAGTTGCCCATTTGCATGCTGGTTGGTAGATGGCGGACTCTGATTGGCTGACTTGCTGGTCAGCTGATTTGCATGCTCTTCCTCCTCCTCCCTCATCTCATCAGTTGAGCTATCACCAAGAGGCACATCGGACATGACTAGAGCCCTTTTAACCTCATTCGCATCTAGATAGCAAACCAAAGTAACCGTAAAATAGAAAATGAAATAAAAAATTTAAAAATTATATCTTCCCCCAATTTAATTAATCTACCACTAAACCCCTTCCTGTACACAATGATGAAGGTATTTGCTAACCACATAACACTTTTGATTTTACTTTGTGTGCTTCTCATTTCTTCCGAATTCGTGTCGCCTTCCCTGATTGGTTAAAGTGCCGTTGATGTTTTGATTAATGACGTCATTTTCCCGGCCACATTGAGCGTCTTGCGTCTGCCGCAGACGCTCAATGCGAACGGGTTCCCGTTTTTGTGTAACACACCGGAAAATAACTAACTTGTCGTTCTTTGCCATCAATGTGCAGTTTGTTACATGTGCCTATTAGTGAAATGGTCTGTGAAAGTTAGCCATTTTCTGTGTCTCAATTATGTATGTGCTCTTCATAAACTCTTAAATTAGTTTTTGTTTTTAATCTCCTTTGTTATGTGGTTAGCAAATATTACAATAGAAAAGCCAATAGGTTAAACTCAAAAAAGCTACGATTGTTTTACTATCAATTGATTTTACTGTAAATAAAATTAGTAAACAACTAAAAAGGTTTTATTTTTTAAATTGTGCTCTGTGTGGACGTATTTTACATTGCATTTATTAGATTAAAATAAAAATTCCACGTCTAAGTACTGTACACGAAGACAGTAGAAGAAGAGGTATAATAGAACAAGATATTCTGAATAAAATAATGAGGGAGAACATTTTCTACCACGTGGGTGGTTTGAACCATGGTTTTACACCAGCGCCACCTGGTAGTACACATACCTATCACAGACTGAGGTCGAAGTCTTCTGCTGTACAAACTCTTCCGTTTTAACGTCGATTGTGGCTAAAATACGAAAATAAAATGGCATTAAAACGAAAACCATGTTAAGTTCTCAAGTTGTACACTTTTAAAAAATCTGTGTTGTCGCGAATCCTTGGGGTTTGAAAATCCATGTCACCCAATATTCCTCAAACCCGTGACTCTACTAAATTGAGAAGTAACGCCAATAAACCCAATACACGACACGCCTATTGGCGAGATGATTCGCTGTGTCGTGGCTGAGACGGACAGAACCCGAGACAATCACGACAGAGACCGAGACTGACACAGATAACGGTAAAATGGCACAGAACCTAATGGTAACCTATGTTGGTGTCCGTCTCTGTGCAGTGTGAGCACCTCCACACCACTCTATATGAACCATTTTTGTACATTGTTTTGCGTGTTAAAACGTAAATTCCAGTTCTTTTTAGCTCTCGAATGAAAAATCGAGAATTAAGTGATCCTCTTGATGAAATAGTGCTATTTTTTGTACACATATTTAGCGTCATAATCTGGCATCATGACATCATTCGAGAGCTTGGAAACCGTTGCCATGCAGGGTTACTTTATTTTTAATTTTGGAGGACACAAGTCCTTTTGTGGGGCCACTGATACCCCCGTTTTGGACTTCTGCTGACGTCTACCCTGGGTTTCAAAGCCAGGGTGGATACCTCGCTTGCGTGCTTTCTCGCCCGCGCTCTCAGCTTACGCGTTGATGTGATTTCACTTTTTCCATAAATCGAGGAAGAAACTCGGTGTAAAATATAAGGTACGGTTAAACTCTAAAAAAAACTTCTGTAATGGAAGTCAATCTGCTCGTAAATTTACATCATGATCAAATCACTTCAAGTAAAATGTAGCACTTGGGATCTCATTACGTGAAGACTCTCAGTTCTACCGGTTCTTATCTACTTTTGTTCCTAGCAATGTTGCAATGCAATGCAGAGTGTTCATGGCTCGAAGTAGAATGAATGGACTCTCTATTGTGTTAGCTGTCTGCCACATGGATTTATTTTGATGAATAATTAAACTTTAATTTTCTTAAATGCCATATATCTCTTATCAAAAGTCATTCACTGTCCAGGGGGTGGGGGCACTAATGTAATTAAATCGGTGCACTGCCTTTACTTATTATTCTTTCTAATCTGCCTCCATCCCCCTGTACTACTTTCAGATTTTCCATGCCACCTCATCTCCCTTCTAGCCCCCATACATCTACCTCAAATATCTTCACTAGTTCTTAAACACAGTATGGTGATACATACATCATCGCTAGTGATGACGGACCCATTCTCCTGGCTGATCTGCCTCCCCACACCCTACCCACCCTCCCACCTCACACAGAGTGTACAGTATTGTGATAAGTACATCGTCGCCGGTGATGACGGACCCATTCTCGTGGCTAATCTGCCTCCCCACACCCTACCACCCTCTTGCCACCTCACACACAGATCATACAGTGTAATGATACGTACATCGTCGCCGGTGATGACGGACCCATTCTCCTCGCTGATCTGACCCCTGACGCCTGCAATACTTGAATGCACTATGCCAATGTTGATTCACCAACCCTCTCACCACCATCCCACCTAACACACTCAGTATACAGTGTAATGATACATATGTCGTCATCGGTGATGATGGACCCATTCTCATGGCTCACAGCTACCCCCCCCTTCCCCTCCTACCACACACACAGTATGGTGATACATACAACGTCACCGGTGATGATGGACCCATTCTCCTAGCTGATCTGCCTCCCCCACCACCCACCCTCCCACCACAGATCATACAGTGTAATGATACGTACGTCGTCACCAGTGATGATGGACCCACTCTCGTGGCTGATCTGCCTCCCCACACCCTACCCACCCTCACACACAGTACATGTACAATGATACGTACATCGTCACCAGTGATGATGGACCCGTTCTCCTGGCTGATCTGCCCCACCTCCCACCCTCCCACCTGACACACACAGTTTAAAGTGCGGTGATACGTACATCGTCGCCGGTGATGACGGACCCATTCTCGTGGCTGATCTGCCGGGGAATCTGCGGCGGCGGCGGCGACACGACCGTCAGTGGCTCCTCGGTCGGTGAGCTCAGCTTAGTGTTGACATGGTTTATCTAAAGATGAGAAAAAAAACGAAAATTATTTCCGGAAGAAAAATTTTGAAATCATCACTTACTTCTCAACAGAAACAAACCTTTCATTCATCCAACTCACTTGTACTTAAAACGACAACACCGAGTTTTTGGCCTGAAGAAACACATTGTGCATTCACACTGCCCGATCCGATTAAGATAAAGTGTCTGATTCCAGTAATTTTACCGTACATTCCTATGGACACCCGCATCAAAATCGGGGGCAGAATATGAATAGTATGAACAGACCGTAAGGTTACTGTGAACCCTGGACACTACACTTATGGTCTATTCACACTGTCTCCGGAACACCAGAACCGGGACCGGAAAAATGGGTTGTATGAACGTTTCACATTACACATGGACTGGGACCCTTTGTTTCCAATTTCGCTGGTCCCGGTTCCGGTTCTGGTTCCGGAGTAAGCCAATGTGAATAAGCCATGACAGCAAGAGAAATTTACAAAACTCTCCTCAATTACAATTGGCTTTTTGTGCTAAAAAGTGACCAGATTCAGATTCTGTTATTTTTTGATCAGCGATGCTATTTCCTTCAATCTTGGTGGTGAAATTTGGTGGCTTCACAGCCGAGGTTTCGCTATTCGTAATAACTAGACCACTGTGCCTGGTATTTTACTACTATTCGACGTATTTATAGATTTCATTACGGTTTATTTTCCTTGTGCATGTTTTCTGATATTGATTGAAATTGAACGGCTGTGGCATGTTTGATAAGCAACTTCTCACACATTTATATTATAATTATTATTATAAAGATATCTAACAGAACTTTTTTCCGTAAATTTCAATCCGAAATACCCTCCCCCTTCGTTTTTATTTTTAATTGTCGTCAATTTAAATAAATAGTACCATGCATTCATAATGGTCGTGCAGACGGAAAAATACAAACTTTCCAAAATTTATTGTCTTCTTTGGCTTTAGTGCATTAAAATAGTTAAAGAAAACAACCCACATTCCTCGCTTATTTTCCCCGGACATTTAAAGTGAAAGACGTTTTAACCGTCTTGAGACGCTACGGACAAAAAATCCCGACATTAAAAATAAGTTAATTCTCAGGAAAATGTCAACCTGTTCCTGAAACATATTTCACACCCGGAACCTGTTGAATTGAATTAAATCTAAGGAAAAACACAATACCTGTTCAAGCCATTCTATGTGTCTCCTGATCATGTCTAATAAGCTATGTATCCATTAAATTAACACACTGATATATTCCAACTGTTTACTTTTCAGAAATATTGCGATGAAATGGCGAAATGACCTGACGTCACGGCCATCTTTGTGCACGGTGAAACATACGTAAATAAATCTACATTTTAATCATATGATCTTATGGCTTTCCTCTCAGTTCAGTACGGACTACGAGCAATATAGTCGAGTTTTGTCAAATTTTAATTTTGCCTAATTAGACGAATTGTACAAAACATTTGTGGCAAATGTGTCTCGTTTAAATTTCACCAACCATATTTTGACATG
Organism: Haplosyllis leylae; assembly: GCA_038406175.1. Lineage (NCBI taxonomy): Eukaryota > Metazoa > Annelida > Polychaeta > Phyllodocida > Syllidae > Haplosyllis > Haplosyllis leylae. Next base: position 11,054 of record JBCAUG010454553.1, read on the forward strand.
CATGACAGCAGCATTGTTACTGCAACAAACTTAAAATACTAAAAAAAATTTAATTTAAAATATCCCTTTATTTATCCATTACCTTCGTCTAATTCATCCAATTCATTTTGGAAAAAGTCGAATAGCATGTTATACATACGTGAAGACTGAAGAACACAGCGCATAATACACACACATACAGAAAAATCAATGTTCAATACAGATGCACAGCTGTGAATTCCATTTTAAATTGTATTGAACTTGGCCATTAATACAAGACAAAAAAGGCCACGGCTTTAAAGCATTACAATTCGTATTTGAATACAGTCGAATCCCGGACTTTATGGCGACATCAATGAACTTCCACATTCAAATGCGGTGAAAACATTTCGTAACAACGTTAATCTTGATCCATCATTTTTTTGTCGTAGGGGATCATAAATTCGAGAGATTAGGGGGCCATCTTTGTGAAACAATGACCATTTCCAGTGGCGGATCCAGGATTTGCCAGACCGGGGGGGCGCCAACCAATTTTTTTTGCCTATTTCCCCCAAAAATGCATGAAAACGAAGAAAATTGGACCGGGGCATGTCCCTGGCGCCCCCTTGTACCCGCCAATGATTTCTGTACACAAAACACTGCCAGACGCAACGTCGCTTGTACGACGTCATTACGTCACTAGATTCGAGAGACCAATTATGCTGTTGGCTGCTCTGTTGAACTCTTTAAAGTGGCCACCTACTTTTACTTCCAAACAAGTTATTCGCGCACACAATTTAAACGTTAGAAACAAGTTTTACTGTAATTTTATACTTACGAGTAAAATAAATAAAAAAAAATCACCACGTTTCTCGGGTAAATCACAGTGTTACTCGTCTATTGATTTAAACGATTCTAATGGCACCAGTTCGATCACTGAGATCTTCCTCTCTTTATATATGAGTTAGTGTTCTGTTTTCTTGTATTGACAAATTAGTGTTCAAAGTTTAACCTCAAAGTGCGAGGGACGGCGGTTTCTTTATCTCGATCAGATAGAAATAGACCACGAGGTATGCACAGAAAATATGTACGTCTTCGTGTTTATTTTTTATGTGTAATATTAGATAAACGTATTCAATCTAAACTGAATCTTTTCAGTGTGCAGCAGAAAGTGGACGAATTTACAAAGGATCAAAGTTTTTAAAAAAAGCATTTACAAGCACTTTTAGACCAAATTTCTATTTTAAACTCGTTGTTGTTGTTGCTTAAATAATTTTCTTTTCTGCATTTTTTTCACAATCGAACGACAACGAAAATTCAAAATCTTTATCCGAAATACTCATTTTGCTGAGTGCACACGGTTATTAGAATAAATTTAGCACCAGTTAAACAACGCAAGACTGACTGATCCCGTATCACTATTAGATAAGCTGAGGAAGCTAATTAATAGCTGTACTGATTGTTGGATTATTAGAATAAATACGACTGATCTTGTCCCACTATTAGATAAGCCGAGGAAGCTAATTAATTGGTGTACTCATTGTTGTATTGCTGATCACATTGTTTGTGATTATCATTCCGTTGTACATAAAGCTTCCGGCTCAATCCGTTACCAATTTGCGTGGTTTGATTTGTATTTTATCTCAATGAGATTAATTATTGAATTGAATGCACTGACTGCATTTGCCTGATGCCGGATTTAGTACGAAAAATCCGAAATTTTCTACGCGCTTTCAGCAGTGAGAGTAACTCCTACACTAGCTGTAATCGACAATGGTGTGTTTACACTGCCCGAGACCGAGACTGCTAGAGACAGATAAAAATGGGTTGTGTAGGATTGTGTGGAGGTGTTCACACTGCACAGAGACAGATAACAACACAGATTCCCATTGGGCTCTGCGGACTTGTTCTCGGTATCTGTCTCGGTCTCGGGTAGTGTGAATGGACCATTACACGAATACACTGGGATCCGCTTGTTACGAGTTCGGTTAAAACGAGCATCTAGTTACAATGGGCAGATTTCTTTGCACCTAAATCATTGACATCAAAGATTAAAAATCTGGTTACAACGGGTATCCACTGACACTGAGTAATTTTCTTTGCATTATTTATTCGTTGTAAGCGGGACCCATCGTACGTACACACAAAACCACACAAGTACGCAGTAAATTTAAGTTAATGAAGACGATACTGACCAGTTTTTTGTGACACTCGTCCAGTGAGTCGAGCACGTTGTCGATCAGTCTATCCGACATACACGTCGCTACAGCCAGGTTCAACTCACTGCAAAATACAAGCAAACATCAATTAATACGTAATACAAGCAACAACGTACAACATACATCAGTAATAGATAGAATCCTCTCTTTCACGTCACTCGCAATAGATAACTTGAGGATTCACCCCAACATGTCCTTCCGAATGAGTTGCTCCGAGGTAAACTTGCCCTAGATGAAAATCAACTTAGCAAACAAAAATTTGCCACGTAGTGAACATTGAAAATCAATGATAAATCAAAAAATCTCTGATATTTTTCTAAAATTAAGTTTTTCTATCTAGGCAAGTAACCTGAAAATCAACTTGTCTGGAAACAAAGTACATTTGTCACAAATTAGCTGACGAATATAATTATATTCACTGACTCGGTGAGCAACATTTATGGTCAAAAAATTATAATGTTTAGGAATTACAAATTTTGTCTTTTTAAATGGTATCAAATTTTACAACCATGAAAGAAAGGTAACCGATGGAGATGCCTCAAAAACGAAGGTGACACTTTGCACAATAAACTTCAAATCCGGAGTCATTTTTTCACACGTTTACCATTGAAAACTCTGCTGGTGGCAAGAATATCACCTTGGCATGTCGTTTCTTATACGAGCACTTTATTTTGTTTCCTGTTAATTTATCAATTACAACTGTATCTAAATGTGCATTGAATTTTTCTTTCCTGTTACAAGTGTACCTTTATCAATACAATTTCATCAATACTCATTCAGTATTTTACTTTTCAATCAATTGACATCGAAAACGTTTTTCTTACCTCAATCCAGGTCCGACCCTCTACACGTAAAAATATCGTTTGTTAAGATTATGGAGTTGGGTACATCACCTGTAGTGGGTGAGTGAACGTCTGAGCGTATTACGCTGAGTGTGTCGTAATTACATGTGCTGTGGTGGGTACAAGTTCAGTACGGTTAACAGATGAAATCATTATTCTTCAAGGGCTGCACCAGAAACATAATGGTTAATTACATAATGGACAATTACACCGAGATCTGCTTACAACAATTTCGGTTAGGTAAATCACCTGTTTAAAACGAATAATTTCCTTTCAAAGACTCGGCCTTTTTTTCCTCGTAGTTTGCGGGGATCAATGAATTCAAGTGTCAACTGAAACAGACAACTTATTACCGCCTGCGTGGGTACTCAGACCCACAGCTGGGGGGTACTCAGTCCCACAGCTGGGGGGGGGGTACTCAGTCCCACAGCCAGGGGTACTCAGTCCCACAGCCAGGGGAGTACCCCAGGCTGAGTACCCCCAGGTCAGTACCCCCTCCATCCTCCCTGCTCAGTACCCCTCCCCCCCAGGACAGGGCAGCTACGCAGCGGGTGGTATGCCTCTTGCGTTCACGCAGGAGGACTTTCTTGTTCCACTAGTTTTTTTTCCAACAAATCTTCATAACAGGAACCCCGACATCTAAGCTAACAGAACTAAATTCGATTCAATTTAAATATTGATGTGCAAAGCTTTGCACGAAATGTATTGTACACCGTCTACTTGTCCGGTTTTATGGAACAGCTCCATTGTTTTTAACTCAACTATTTTCAATTCAACTTTCTGGACTAACTCTTTTCTAAATAGCATAAGCCCGGCAATTGGAATACAGACCTTCACAAACGTTCTGAAACAGCCTTTTTTTGTTAATAACATTACCCAATGAAAACACAACAGTCTCTCAAATTAACTTTCCGGAACAGCTCTTTTCTTAATGACATTACCTCATGGAAACACAACACAGTCCTTCACATTAACTGGGGGTTCAATCAAGTAAAAAAACCGGACTATTTATACCTTACGACAGGATTACCCGTATTTATTGCTTTTACTCGGTTTTTATACCTCAATGTACGTTTTCATGAAAACTATTAATACAATCCACAGCAGTATTAAATATAAGTATTCATGAGATGAATACAGGTCATACACATAAGTTAATTTACTTCCGACCCGAGACCCGAACTTCATTAATGACGAGAGTAAATTCTTTCATCATGTTGTGTGATGAAACATCCGTAAACCAGATGATCGAAGGTATATAACTGTGATGATCGACCCCTAAAATCATGGACTCTGTCACAACTTGCCACAGACGCCTTTATACCTCCGACTGAACCAAAACAGATATAGCTACTTAGCGCTCAATGGGACAGACGTTCATAACTATCTAAATAATGCCCACGGGTCATACCTATCGTATTGAAGGCGTCCATTCTGACGCTCCACACGATGAGGGAAAATGCGACGTGCCTCGTTTGTTGATAACGTCAATGCGGACACTCTGCTAACTGTGTGACGTACCTGATTTTGTTCATAACGTCAATGCGGACACTCTGCTAACTGTGTGACGTACCTGATTTTGTTCATAACGTCAATGCGGACACTCTGCT
>JBCAUG010454664.1:0-15681 GCA_038406175.1 Haplosyllis leylae
CTGAGGACTTCCTCCCCTGGACCGAATACCCCCCCAGCTGGATTTGAGGCTGGACCTGAGTACCCCCCCCCCGCCTGGACCTGAGGCTGGACTTGAGTACCCCCCCTCCCCTGTGGACAGACAGACACCTGTGAAAACAGTACCTCCTCTCATACTACGTACGCGGTCGGTAATTAAGGGCCTACCCACACCGAGCGGCAGCGGCAACGGCAGCGACAAGAGAAGGGTTCCATTGAATTATACCAGTATCATTCACACCAAGCGGCAGCATCAGTGGCATCGCTAGCATCCAAAAATCAAATGGGTTCTGGACCGATTTTGAAGCGACATCGCTAGCAATGACGCTCGGTGTGAACAGGCCTTAAAATGTATTGAAGTCTAGGAGCCAATTTGCAGGGGCAAGGAAAATTCTCACTATGTATAGAAAATCAACGGCGGTGCTGGAGAATAGTATTACACATAAAAGCTTAGTATAAAATATTACAGTTTCATGATCCATCAATTTACCAGTTTGTTTGAGACTTTGAAACGAAGGTTTCAGGTTCATTGTACCGAACAACAGTATCCATCTAGGAACATGTTCCATGTTACATTGCAGTCAGGATCAAAGAAAATTTTCGTTCTTGCATTCACTTTCTCTTGGTGACAAGGCACCTACTTCCACTCTTTTACGCAATATAATAGTCGAAAATACAGGATTCATTTTGCATGGAATATCAGTGGTATAACAGTCGAAATTAATTTCCTGTAGTAACCTAGAACATTATCCTATTGACCATTTGTTAACCTCCTGATGTTGTTAACTGATATTCTAAACAAAGGTTAATACATCGTCATATCAAATAGCCGATCGTGATTGAAGTCTCAATTGTAAGACTTTGTTTTCCAGGTATGTATACAATTAAGATTATTATGAAAATTTACCTTTTGTCGCAATAATGCCTTGTACTGCACGTACCTATATCAGATCTAACAATGCAATTTCGTACCGTTTCCTGGTCATATTTCTATGTTCACGATAAAAGAAGTCTACGTCCAAGTAATCTCACATTAATATGTTCAAAAATATCTTTTATTTTACCGTTGGCATTTGCTTTTTGTAACGGTAAAATCGTACCAAGTTTGAAAGCCATATACATAAATATTATGATGTTTCCTTTATGCATGCATGACTTCCGTTTTGATATGTATTTGCTCTTCCAATAAACAGCAAAAGGAATTAATAATTGAATGAGGTCTCAAAAACAGTACTATTGATTTGCCTCCTACCGGGAGTACATTTTAGTTGCACGTTTGAAGGACATTATTGATATTTATTGTTGCGCATTTCTATATCAATCTTTAGATCTGATTAGTTCGTCATATACCATGTGGTCCATACAAGTAATTTTTGTATGATATAATTGCATCGTGTATTGAATTGCAATACTATAATAATCTGTTAATTTAGCTCTAATTAATTATTTGCCAAAAGATTAATGTCTCATTTATCGAGTTCTCATCATTTTACCGTTCACGCTGAGCCATTTGTTAACGACATTTTGTATGTTTTTTACAAAGAAGTTACAGATAATCTGTCTTCACTTCAACTACCAACAGAAGTGGTTTACTCTTAAATATGCGTCAAAAGGCAAAACTCCAGAAGAAATATTAATATCATTGATACATTAGAAAGAAAACATATTTGCATAGAAACATACAAGACAATGACCAATTAACTTGACATCGCCTTAAATCTTTGGCTACAAGCCATTTCTAACGCTCCTTCGGAACCCTAAATATAACACGGTTACAGCAGGAGAAATAAGTTGAAGGTGTGTGGTTAGGTTTATCTCAGGCAGTATAGAAGAAGTAATGACACTCTGAGGAATTAGTAATACCTTCACATGCATCTCCGTTAGGCCCATAGACAGATAACTAATGTACCCACCAGCTACAGGAGACATACATAATTGATACCGCTGATAAGAACATGAAAGGTCTTTATGGAATTAGTCTTGTATATTTAGTTCTTAGCACTCTATATTTGTTGGTAGAAATGTCCACAATGAAGGATGCATTAACTAGAGGTTAATGGCTCAGACAATCACTACAAATTATTGTTAGCTAAAGAAAGCTTAACCTTTAGGTAATGAGTAATGTCTCTGTTCTGTTGTGTTTTATCTTTTAATCTTACCCATTCACTGCCGAAAGGCTTTGTTGAGACTTTTATACAGCGTTCCTGGCAATGCCTTTCCGCTGGTACTAATGGCTGGCTTACTTCTAAAAGAGAACTGGCAAACCTCCTTTTGCTTGATTAACTAATTTTCAAAATGATTCTTGGCTGAACTTTAGACCCTATGCCCAAACCTTCCTACTTTCACTTCATTACTTATCTGCCATTTCTTTGGGCGGACCTCTGGTACTGTTGAGGCCCTAATGCTGCAATAAGGGGAAATATAAGTTCTCAGTCAGGGACATGACAGGAAGCTGAAACATGACTAATGAATAGTAACAATCACAATGTCTCCCAGGTAAGCTCTCAGGTAACTCGGGAGACCAGTCTTCCTCCTTCTTATTTAGCCAGTTAAATCATGAAACATTATCATGCAATCTCGGTTCCAGATCAATTATGTAATATGTACACCTTTTGATTATGAAGTAAATATATTTTTTCCTGAGCTTCTATTGATTATACTGAATTATACATTTGTCCTATTGTTAAACACATTCAAACATTTGGCATGTGCGACTCGTTGGCTATCAGACATTCATCTATCATAATCGCATACGTCAAAAACATATGACAGGTGCAATCATATTGTGGAAAAAATGTAATTGTAATTTTCTGCAATCATGACGGAGGAAAAGTGCTTTTTGGTGAATATCTGTGTAGTTGCAATGTAACTGACTACACATAAGAACACTTAGTAGTTCTCAATGTTCCATTTCAGTACCACATTGTTTCTGTTGCACTGCTGGTACTCGAGTCGCTTTACTGACCACATTGCCATTCCCTGTGATTTTTTCTCTTATTTCAGTAACACTTGAAGGGAGAGAAAGGAGTAAAATGGTTAGACACGCACATTAATTAAAATACAGATGAGTCTCATATTGTGATATAGAAGTAGATTTTCAGAATTTTGGTTGGGTTCAATGTTAAACACAAAAAGCATGGAAAATCTTTATCATAATAAAAATTTAAAATTCAATCCTGAAATACTCATTGCTAAAAATAAAGAAACTATTTGCAACTATTTGCGCAGAAAGGTTTTCATTTGAATACAAGGAGATTAAGTAAAACGATTGTTTCCGCACACAATTAAGGACAGATTGGGCTTACGCTAGGGTGACTGTCAGTATATCACAGAGATTTGACATGGTCATTAAAAGTGTTCAAGTTCCCACTGTGTGTGGTTGTGTAAATTTCCAAATGGAAAATGATGTCATTATCGAACACAATAATTTACGAACACAACACACTCTTGCTATTTCAAGTCCAATAAAGGTGAGAAATCAATATTATACAGATATTTTATAGTTAAATTGAGCAATCATGTTTTAATGGTGAACTTTGACCATTTCAGAGAAAACACGCACGTATATCTGTAATTTTAAATATCACTTTGTTGGCTGTTGAAGTAGGTTTCATAAACCTGCCTAAGAATAGTTTTGAGTCATAATGTAATGGAAATAATATCCAATAGAAAATTCAAAATAAGTTTGTAAGTTAATGAAATATATAGATCGCTAATGCTAAGCGACAACGAAACGATAATGAAAACCACCCACATTTTACGTAACCGAAACCACAAAAGCTTCAACAGTTTCAAAGAACCGACAACTTGGTTTTCTTGTTGCCTATCATAGCAAACAAACAAGTCTAAACAGTACACTACGCAAGCATATCTCCTTTCGCCGTACTAATACTTAGCCAAGGTGAAAATTGCCATATTTCTTAAGCTGAGATAAGCTTCCTATTATCAATAGACAATGTTATTGACAGTTCTTTGGTGCTAAAATATCGATACCATAAAGGTTATACATTATATAGGACGTTTGGCAGCGAGACTACTTATTTCGAATCAGGGGATTTTTTTCCTCGCACGCGGTTAATTTCACTTTGTGACAGCTTTGTTTAAATCCATTTATTTACCTTTAGCTACAGTTCGCACTATTTTCCATCTGTTGTTTAATAATCCTATATCGATTACTGTTCAGAATGTAGATGTATTATGTCTGATTTGATATTAAATTTTCCGTCAGTGCTTTACGAAAGAAAGATCATATGATTTACAACACAACTGATGCAAAAGGTTGATTGCCTTTTTGCGCCTGCACTACTTTAGCAACAACCTTCTGCAAGAAAATTGACTTGTGTTGAAATGATAATAGTAAAAGAACTGTACTATTCGATCTTTTTCACAACATTTAAGCAAAGCCCGGTGAAATTATCAAAGCTTCTTGTTCATGCCTCTCATGAAACAAATTGCCAGTTGCCCCTTGCATTAGCCTTTACTTGCTTTATTTCTTCTTGTTGACCCTTTGCGAGAAACCATTGCCAGAATCTAAGCCTGCGACCGATGTGAACTCGATTCCTGACACGTTGCAATACAAAGTATCACCATGAAGATTATACCTTTTTGTAGTACTACTCCACTGTAAGGAAATCCACTATTATCCCATTTCATTAAACTGAGTGGCTTTTTGGTTTGTATCCAGAGAGAAAACACGCAGTCCATCACTCACTGTGTGCAAAGCTATCGTGAACGCAGAGATCAGGGCTATGGAGCTGTAGGCAGGTGTGACTGTGTCTATATGTGTAGCAAGCAACAGCTTTAAAATGCTTGAGAGCAGCTCTCTAAAAGGGGACGAGAACTACAGGGAAGGTTTATTAATGCCTATTGGTTGAAGGATCCATGAAGATCCTTTTGTCAACATACAAGCATGTGTGAGTAAAGATTTTCTTTGCACAGATTGTTATATTCTTTTTCCTGAATTCATATTAAAATATGATTTTATGAATTATGTTTGAAAATTGTCATTCATCATTTCAGTCCTTCCCGTTGAGTGACTATCTGACCCTATCTTAGTAGACTTAGGAAGCCTAATCATGACATATCTTTCCTTAACAATAATGCAAGAGGAGATAATGACACAAATTGACGTCACAAAAATTCTATTCACTAATTCAATTTTTGTTAATCCTGTATTCCCATACTTGGTGCTTTTTTATTCCGGCTTTTTGTTGGCAGACACCAAATATCAGTAAATTTTCTCTATAAAGAAACTGCAGACACACGTACCTGCGTTAAATACAAATGAAAGGAATCATCAAAACCTAAGCCAGAAACATGGTGCAGAGGCGAATTTGTCTATTTCCCCAGTACAGGATAGAATTTTTAAATATTACACATGGTATTGTGTTCTTGAAATCAGCACAGAATATTACACCACAAAGTATTTGAAATGCAATACTGAATCCATTACTGTCGGTTCTAAGTTAACTGGTAACTAAAAGTGGCGACAAAATTCCTTAGAATTCGGTTATCTTTTAAACTGTGCTTGTCAGTGTGTTATTCATTATTACAATTTTTCTTTTTTGAAGTATGAAAATGGCAAGAAAACAACATTCACACTAATATCTGGGAGGAAGAGTTTATTCATTTTAATTGTAAAATATAGTTATTAGAACGAAAATGATTCAGAATAATAACAAACTCACCCATCATTTTCTGCTAATTACAAGTACAACGTCACAGGCGAGAAACACAATTACTTCTGGTATTACCTGCACAATGTACAAATCGGATGCAGAAGCATTAAAGAAAGTTTCTAGATTTCAACATAATATCTGGTATGGACGTGTAAGTCGAACTGTACCATGTGCAAGGTGAAGAAAGAGATTGAAATTTCATTTGTCTGATGGGATTCCATTTCCTGTTCGATAAAACACAAGCTGTAATAGACTATTAATCCATATGCGGGTTCTTGAACATTTCCTATATTGTTCTTTCATTACCTTTGCGTTATATTTTCATATTTTTCACAATTTCGCAACTGTATCTCTGCACGTACAAAGACGTACAGCAGAAAACACCAATGACAAAAGCTCCAAGCACTGTTTTATTTAAACTAATTCCTTTTATGTTCTTGTCTAATGGTGAAAAAACGCAAATGAATAAAAGACCAATGTCGTTTTTACTGTACTTGATGAACATCTGACATTTGCTGCTTTGTGCTATTCCTAGCTTCATAAAGACAGCTTCTTCACTGGATTAAACGATCGCAAAGTAGGCCTGTGTGACTAGTCACAAATTAACGCTTCTCTATTTCCTCTCGCTTTTTTTTATCAAATATTACGACCTGGAAACATATAACGAAGAATACTCTTTGAAAGTATGAATGAAAATCTCATTACTGATGATTTTTACCAATCGATTAGAAACTATGTCAAAAGCAATACGCAAACGTTGCTTCTAAAATTATGAATTATTACTGTCGTTTTCAACAATTAGATCAAATTATCTAGTTCGCAATATTTTGACAGGAAACAAGCTGTGGAATTTTAGATCTTTACAATGGACAACAATAAAAGCTGTAATATTAACAAACACCAGTACAGGTGCGTTACTTAGTTACTCTCGCCATAATAAAATACTAAAAGTTAAAAAGTCTTCACCAATACAAATAAATAAACTGAATGAACTTTGCTAATGGACAGACGTGAGCAAGAAGCTTTCCCACTCAAATCAACAACTTAGTGATTGAGTTTTTCGTCTTGCAATCCATCAACTTTTGTTTGCATTGCAAAGCCATATTGGTATTCAATTGGACCGCATGTTTTCACATAACATTAGATATTGATCTATGTATTTTACTTAATTCTATGCCATGATTCTCTCTTAGTTCCCTCTTATTTTTCTCTTTCTATTATTTTTTGAATTCTCATTGGAGATAACTTCTGACTTGCAACTAAACGACAACATTTAAAAAGATCTAAAATCACAGTATTGCGATGAAGCAAAATGTTATTTCGTCTTGCTGGTAAAGGTCTCCCAAATAGATCAACTTATTCACGAACATATCACAATCACATCCCGTGATTGACAATCAATTCAAATGGCCCAATTACGCGTAACTTCTTGGATTGCTAAATGAGACTTATCATTGATTCTTTTTTAACACTGTGCTTAAAAAGCTTTAAGATTCAAATTAATATTCTCACGAAAATCAATCCAATCCGCAAACTTCTGGAACTGTAGTAATTTAAAAGAAAATTATCAAAGATGATGTTTTTTCCAAGAAAGAACATGTTTTTATTGCCTGTGTTTGTAGATATGGATCGTTCCTGCAGGATTTCCAAATTAAGCCCCAGAACTACCGGAGCAGATGAAACAGCATATTTCCAGAGGCGACATTAAATCTTATCTGCAACAACCTTCAACAGGTTCCGATGTCACGTTAGGTTAACACACAATCACGGAGCCTCCCGGCTGCGTCGCCTTGACAGCGTAAAAACAACACTGATAAAAAGGTAATTTCCACTCATGCAAAATTGTAGCAGTGTTATTTAGTGCTTTATTATCAAACATTACGGCAATAACTTACAAATATCGTTTTATGTGTAGATTGTCAATGCAAGTTGCTGCTCGTTTTGGTAACAAAATTTTGTTTGGATGCTTTCGAAACGTTTACAGTTTTAAAAACTTTAAAGCAAGACTGAAACTTTCCACCACTTTGACACCAAATTTACAGGATGTTCCTGTCTTGTACCTGAAAACGAAGTATACGTTGACATCCTCACGCAGAAGTCGTGGACCTTCATGCGTCTTCTTATTAGTGGAATTAACTGGGCGACAGCTTATATGTCTGTCATGCAACCTATGTCATAAAACGATTGGATGATGGTCGGACTTGATGTAATGGTGTAACATTAGAAGGCTAAAATGAGTGTTATATGCCCTGTCCAATCTGCACGTGCATGTCATTCTTGTTACCTTTCAGATCAAATTAGTATACCCTCGATGCAATCGTTGTAAATTAGGCGTGTCAGGAATATGCAATCTAATCGAATTGATTTGCAGGAAGTTGTTTGAAACTTTTTCAATGTAAATCAAGGAGACTTCGATAATGGAAACAGTGATTTGCCTGAAGAGCAGCACAGCATTAGCAACTAACTGTTGCAGTGTGATCACTTGATACTGTCTGTATTAAACCGTATATTGATTACAAAGAGACTTTTAATTAAGTCATGACTGCAAGTATAACACATCCCAATATGTGACAGCTAGACCTACACTGAAGATATTTGCACATGTATGCCTTCATGAAGCTGTCGGTAATGCTGTGCTTTGCAGTTTCAAAGGACGACCGACCGTTCCCAAAAAGACGAACTGCTGCAGGTCAATGGTCTTCCGTATTGGAAACCTGGCTCGGCATCAATCAGTGTTACATGGCTGGGTGAGTTGCTTACACACTGAGGGTGAAACCGCCTCGTAGACTGGGTTAATGGCAACAATGTGGTGAATACATCATTAGGAACCAGACCCTTGTAAATAATTATCCTGTCCTACATCTTCATTATTTACCGTGAATGCCCATACTGTGATGTAAATAACCTAGAAAGGTAAATAGCTAAGGTCTAGAAAGGCCATACCGAGGCCACTTACAGCCAAATAGGTTTGTCAGTAAAATACTACATTGTATGAAAAGGCAGCTACTGAACCGCAAAAGAAGAGATCAAAAGAAATTTATTTGAGTGAATTCCCAGACTAATAATGAACCCACCGTGTCTTCATAATTTAAAATGCCTCATGTCCTGGGACTCTAATTAATTCTCAAAATAAACTACCTTTAAAGAAAAGTTCTTTTTCAAAACTAATCCTAGGTAATCAAACACGGCTGTTGTAATGTTTTTATCATCTTGAAATCATTACAATATGACAACAGATGGATATAATCTCACAAAATTGGGTTATAATCTACATTATATAAAAAGCTGCTCCACAAAAACCATGTTATAATATATTTTGTTTAAATTTTATTCTCAGAAATGATTTTTAGGTGGGGTTGCATTGTATTTGTTTCATGTGTAATTGAGTTTGGAATGAACCTTCTACCCAACATGAAATACCTTTTGATGAGAGAAAACTAAGATAATAATTAGTAGTGGGCGTAAAATTAAATAATTTAATTACATGTTCTCTTTGCTGACAAGTTTTGTGTGTAAAAGTACTAACCTCTGCATGCAGCAAAATATGATTTTTAGCTATTTGCTCTGATACTTGAACCTCAACACGGTAGTGGATTAGAGTTGCTTTTTCATACAAAAATTGTCATGATTGTAATGGTAGATTATGTAACGTACTGGTTGAATAATTTACCTCCAAGACGTTTTACAGATTGTTAACAAAATGAATAAATAGAATTGTATCATTTGTTTCGACCTCCACAATTGTCTTTCACCAAGGATAATAAAATGACATTAATTAGTCTTACATAAGACAGCCACTTGATGCAGTTTTGCATGCTGCTGTCGCTACAAAGGAAACCTAATATATCTGCTTATCCAGGAAAGTACATTGATTCAGTGTTACGTAAGTACCAGAATTAAGAAATATAGATGAGTCTTGTAAGGTACAAAGACATGAAATTTACGGAGGAGTAACGACTAACTTATTCGGTTGACACGCACTTGAATTTTATTATTTGCATGAAACTGAGTTAACAGAAATAATCTACCTGCTATTTGTAAAAATAACTATCTTCCTTGGATGTATTATTGTTTTCAATATCTTTGAACTGTTCGTCTATCTTTGTTTCCTCCAGTTTTGTGCATTTAAACTACATTTGATGCCATTTTTTAGATACCAACATTTCTTAGTTTCTGTTAATAGTATACCACAAACACTAAGAAATGCTCATTAAATTCCTAAAATGGGTTACAATACGAAGTTCCACAAAAAACACAATGAAATGCAAAGATATTGCAAATATATTGAGAAGTCGTTAGGATGGCAAGGGAAGCACAACAACTGTAAGCCACAGACGTCATGAGGCTTTCCTGAAACTCGACAAAATACAACACAAGGCCAAACATGAAACCTTTGCATACGTACGTCGTACTGAAATGTTGGGGACCTTCCAACATTGCTGTGGGCGTAAAATGGTACTTCTTTCTGGAAGAAATTACTTTGCTTTTCTGCATTACACGTCGTTCACAGCTTATTCCATCGATTACTACTAAATCCCCATCCCCCACGTCACGGCTTTAACCAGGATATATTAGCTAATAATTGATTGACTATTGACCTCAGTTGTCGGAAAAGGGAAATTGTAGTAAAATGCTGTGAATGTTATTATGTCTGGAATTATAATTATCACCGATTCCTATAATAGAATCCATTATCAGGTCCTTTGAATTTGGGGCCGTTAAATGGCATATTATTTTCACTGGCTTTTCATTTCAATGTCAAATAATATTCCATTGTAACTGAGACAGTGAAACGTTTATTCTACTTGCGATAAGATGGAAATTCCAAGGCATTGAAGAGGCGAATCGATAAAATATCAAGGAGTGCAGAATTTCACTTTGGTGACTTGTTAAACCTTATGCAAGGTGAGATCGAATCCACCCTAGATCAGATTGACTCAGAATAGTGTAAAAACTTTAAATTCTAGTTTGGGTAGATGGAATGCTTCATGATTATCTTTGTTCAACTATTATGTGGTCATTCCTTATCAAATATCATAAATAGTAGAGCCATGGCAGCCATTCTATGTGTGTAAATTAATGGCTTCCATCCAAGTTTAATGATACCATGTTAATGATTGAACCAAACCTAGTGGTGTTAGGTTTTTGTTGCAGGCCTATAGTTTGACTCTCCTGAGTGATGGCAGTCATTTTTGTGATTTCTGGTAATGGCTGCCACGCAAGATGGCTGACAAGATGATAACTGTTCAAAGATAGTGACCAAAGCTCACCTCCAACCAAACTGTAATTTTGAGTTTCTCTGAGTTTTCCAAGTTTTCCAATGTTCATTTCATTCTCACCTGGCATGGGTTCTATCTCAACTTATATATATGTCACTTTGTGTGAAATAATATTTTTCATCTTGCATGGAAAAAATTCCCAAAATATTTGGAAATAATACCTGTCTGCCAAAACAATAACGTACATCTACAAGTCATCATAACAGTTTTGACGCCTGTTGTCTGGCAGAGAGTTTAATTAAACTGCCGCGTAAAGTAATAGGGAGAAAAAAAAAGGAAGGAAAAAAATTTAGAGCACTCTCCAGCCAAATTTTCCGAAAACCAAATTTGTAACAAAAAAAAACAGCACATGGCAATGTACACTGTCATATTGTTGTTGAGGAATGCTGACATAGGTAAATGAAAAATAGACGTATTGTTACTCAATGATAACCCTTTGCAGTTATTGTAAGGCTACACCCTTATTTAATCAAGGTTCTTGAACCAATAAGCACAGCTTTGTTGCTCAGACCAATTCCGGAACACATAAGAGCTTTGTCGGTAACTTTGTGTCTGGATTAGCCACTCAAGGCCCAAGGGTTCTTCCGCCAATATCAGTACATCTTACAAGTGACACTACTATTGGCCTAATCAAATCAGCAGCATTTCTTTTTTTTCTTCCTCTGTCCACAATGGGCAAATAATAACACACTGTTTCCTCACCTTTCTTCTGAAAGAATATCTCCTTTAATTAATCGGTCTATTTTCACACATAAAAGGAGATACAAAATTTCTTCTGAATTCTGTAACTACAATTGCTTTTTCTTGTTCCATCCATTTACACAGTAAATATACCTTGTAAAGAAATAAATTTTTGATAACCCGAGTCCCCATAAATGTATTTTTATATTTTCCTTGAAACCATGAAATGTGGACAAAGTTGCATATGCATGACAATTTCTTACTTGTTTCAGGAAAAAAATTGAATTTGCAATATTAATATTAATCTATTAACAGTAGCGTTTTTTTTGTTAACTGGTCTGTACCGAATGGTGATACGATGTTGTGCCTTTGTGAAAGACCATATTTTGACATTTGGCTTCACGCACATTATTTGAATTGGGCGAAATAAGAGACAAATTTACTCAAGATAAGACTAAATTATCATGTTATTCCAGAATGAAACATTGGTTCATTCAGATATTATTTTCCAAGACCTAGTCATCTGGAGGCTTGTCCACCACAATCAATCAGTGTTACGTGGTTGGTTAGGTTTGGAACACACTAGTGTCGGAGTTATCTCTTAGACTCAGCTTAGGAAGGAATCAGTGTTGAATGTTTAACAAGAGTTCTGTACTCCTCACATGCTCGTTTTGGTGGAAAGAATGACTCTGCTTTCAAATCTAGGTCATCGATATTTTACCACTTTTTTGTTATCGTCCCTGTCAATAAGAATAAACTTCCATCAGGATTAACTGAAGTTCACAATAATGAATTCAGTTTGAAACCTATTCAATGTTGTGGTTCATTGATAAGCCTACGGAAACAAGAGTCCACAGAGAACATTCGAATTGAACTCCTTTCTAAGACTTTTGAGGCAAATATTTAGTATTAGTCGAGATGTAAATCATACTTTCATTCCAAATAATATCAAACAACATATCGATTTCAAATATCATTAAAGCATAATGAAATTTTATCACCACTGTATGGGTATCTATATTTGAGAATTCTCATACTAAGCCAGAGAAAGATTTATCTTATGAAAATCAAAATGAGCCTATGTAATCATGAATTTTCCGTTGTTGGTATTGTTGTCATCATCATCATCATTGCCATTCTCCTTCAATTTTATATCAGATAATCGCTAATGTAATTAAAATAAACTTAAGAAAATATCATATATGGAGGTCCTACACTGAGATTTAACACTTTGATTGAACACTTTCAATTATAGATAAACTTTTTGGCTCTGGTTTTTGTTCTGGCTCTGAACTTGACTTATGTTTGAACAGTTGAACTTTAACATGGGTCGTATTCAGATAGGGATGCTAACCAAGTGTCTGGAAAAACCATATAACCTCATGACCATTAATATGATATCAATAGGAAAAATACTGCCTGAGTTTACACTATTTTAACTTTAATACTAATCTTTTAGCTGATATTTGGTAATTAAAAAATTTAGCCATATTGTTGCATCCTAAACCAGTACAGTTTGTGGTTAGATATTTGGCCAGCGATTCAATATCACAACTGGTTCCACCTGCTTACTGACAGTAGTCCATATTGGGGTACCCTGTCCTGGTCCTGTCTGAGTATCCAGGAAAGGAACAGGGACCACAGACCAGGGATACCCCCTCTCCCCAGGAGAGGACCAGGGACCAGAGAATGGAGTATACTCCTCCCTCAGTAAATGGACAGACAGACGTGAAACATAACCTCTCATCGCGCTACGTTCGCGAACGATACAATACAAAGGCCAATTTTTCTGCCAGAAAGGACGGATGACCCGTATTAAATATGAAAAAGGCTGCCGTCTGGATCAGTGCCATAGTTCCAAATATGGATGAAGTTTTGAGAAATAAAACTTGTTCAGACACAATTACGCTTGTGCTGTTGAAGCTGTGACAACTGTTCTGCACGGGGAGGAAATACGGTAATCGTTGCAGGACTGTAAAATTAAACTACCAAATTAATCAGAGTTGCTCGAGTACTGACCTTTGGAGAACCAAAATATATTGTGAGCATGATGATTTCTTGCTTGAATCCACCGCATTGTTGTTTATATTACATCATTTATTCATGACGCTTTCACCCGTTTTGATTGCTGTGCACTGTGTAAAGTATTGATAAGCTATTGATTACCTGCACCAACAACTGGTCAAATGAATGACTTATGGTGCTTATGTTCACGATCTCAATGTCTAGCATCATTTCCTGTTGGAGATAACTACAGCATTAGGCTGCAGTAGCACAACTTTACAGGATCTTTTTCCTTGAACTAACCGAGACGTTTTAAAAAAGTATTTTTACTATTACCATTTCTGACCATCTCTGGAGTTTTGTCACAATTATGGCTGCTTAAGTTCTTGTTTCAACAAACAACAAGCCTCCATTGTTTCTTTGCATGGCAGGCATGAAAAATAACACGTCTGGAGTTAATCATTAATGTCTGTTTTAATGTACATATATGTACTACAAGTGTGGGTGTGCCCCCTACCTTTGCTCAGAACTTCATTAGGCGAAACACGATACACATGAAAAGTAATTAAATAATGAACTAAAGTGCGTTGTGGGAGATAAAAGTTGGTGATTAGGATCGTGTACTCTTACATAGGGAATACTTATGAGTGTAATGATAGATCTCCTTTGTCAAAGATGTGGGAGCAATGTCCCAAATGTTAATTTTTAATAAGCTAATGTTTAGGATGTGGGATCTAGTGGGAACTAGTTAGAAGTGCTAAACTCCCATGTATCTTCTGTGATTCTATTAACAATATTTGCCACTGTTTCCTGACAACACCTTTCATTGCAGTTCCTGTGGAGATATTATCGGCTTAATACCAAATGTGAAATATTGCAATTGTAAATCTTACTCGATAATCCCTTTGAAAAAATATTTATAGCATCTTAAATAGAAGCATTTTCTTAAGAACTTCAGTGCAAAATATTTCTATTTGAAATTAAAAGCAGTAATCTTATTAAAACATTATGGAATTAGGACACCCCGATGGTTATCACAGATATCTTTCAAATCATTATTCATCTTCTGAAATTTACTATGCCAGATTTAGATTAAAATTAAATTTGTTTTATTGCCATCCATTTGAAGTGCTCCATTTCATAAATCAACTCTTTAGGCTATATTCACGATTTTTAACACACTAAAAGTACACATATAGTATAGTTCTCTTTTCTTAAAGATATAAAAGAATGGAGTGGTGAACACTGAGACTTTCCTTGAGGAGCGAGGCACCTTGACTAGGAAATTGATTGATGTGAAACCTAATCCTAAAGGACTTCGCCCAAGGTATTGGTTACAGAAATCTTCTCGAAGAAATTTATGTTATCAGCAAACCATCAGACGAAGTGTTATTACTGAAACGGGAAAGGATCAAGCGGACCACATTAAGAAATGTACTCATTCAATGACTGACGTCTTTTCAAGACACGGATTGCATGCTGTGATCAAAATGGCAAAAAACCAGCAATTTTACTGAACGGAATAAATTTTGAATGTTATTTTTTTTACAGTTGATTGAGAATTCACTAAGGATTTACAAAAAAAGACAGTAAATCTTTCGTGAGAGATATAATTTACTTGGATAAGTTATGTTTGTAGTGGATTCATTTTGCATCCAATTGCAAAAATTTGTTAGGACCTCCTTTTTCTGACAGAAGAGTCCTCTAGAAGCACGGAACCAACGACTTCTTGCTGTTTCAATCTTTTGAAAACGGATGGACATTATTTTGAGATAGATTTCCTTCTGTGTCCTATTTAGACTTCTAATAATGCTTTACGTCGGTTTCGAAACCAGGATGGAACGCCTCACTTATTTGTTTCATCATGAGTAATTACATTTATCATAAGTGATTACATTGGCAGCAGTGCAACACCCGCCGACCTGTTGGTTTGCAGAATAGACGGAATGAAAGGGGCTAGAATCCCAAGTTGCGCAATACCATCAGAAAGATTAATGGTGCATATGATAAATGAGATTTATG
>JBCAUG010454775.1:0-15680 GCA_038406175.1 Haplosyllis leylae
TCCAAAAAATTCCCAAAAAAACCGTGCAGCAACCCCAATTCCATCAATAAGGTACCTCTACGAGTCACCAATAAAGAGTTTCAACTAAGAAATTATATTTGAAATGAATGTTTTATACAAGTTGCATTCCGAGAGTAACAAACTTGAATATTCTTCAATTTACATTCTAATAAAGAAATATTTGAAATGAAAGATACACATTTGCACGGTTGGGCTTGGATATAAATGTGAAACAAGGAAGTCCTCATGCGTGAACGCAAGAGGCATACTGCCCGCCGCGTAGCAAGCACTCGCTCCCCTGACCTACCCCGGGGGAGGGAGGGTACCCCATCCCTGGCTGGGGGGTACCCAAGGGTACCCTCCATCCTGACCCGGCTAGGGTTGGGGTACCCCCTCCCCCCTAACCAGGGATGGGGTACCCCCCGGTGAACAGACAAACAAACTGAAAATATAACCTGCCGTCGTACTACGTACGCGGGCGGTGATAAAGTAAAATTAAAATGAACTTAAAGAATTGGCTCTGAATGCGTGCTCCTCATGACTACTTCTGATATTACACAATTTATTCTTCAACTTGTTTTAGACAAAGTAGCCTTTATCTCAAAGAAAAAGAAATCCATTTGCCACATCTAAAGATAATGTAACACTAAGCTCGGAGTTATTACAACGTAAGTTTCAATGTTTTTGTTCCTTTTGTAAAAACAGTCCAGAGACACTTGATATTTTATCGTAAAGGATAATTTATGCAGGTGAAGGATTAATAAAAATTCCTTTTCAATTCTTTTGGGTGTGTCTTGTATTACGTCAGGAAGACGAGTAGTATTCTCTGATCAAATGGAATCTCTGTGGCTGCTTGGGGATCACGTCGTGAAGTATTACTGGATTTATTTCATTTGTCACATTTCATCGCAGACTTTACACTTCGACATTTCTGCTACAGAAATCGATCTTAAGCTGCAAAAAAAAATACAGCCGCCATTTGCAGCTTAAGCACCAGAAATGATAACCGCCGAATCACATTCACATATCCTAAATTGTGAGGTGAATTGCGATTCTGTATTTCTTGTCAAACGTGAAATCCATTGCCGTGCTAAATGTGAAAGTAAATTCGAGTTCAGTTCGAATGTGCAATATCCACTTTGAAGCCTTTCCTGAGAAAGAAGGCAGTACATTTTATTGGTGGATAAGCCATCATATTTGATCTCTGTAAAGATCTACGCCTTACCTTTGAATGAAGAAAGTAGTTTTCAGGACTTATTGCGTATTCAATAAATGATACCACGACTTTCTGGTAAGATGGTATTTATGTGACGTTGTACACAGCTTTGTACTTGCTTTGTAGTCTGTCTTCCGTTTGAGCTTCTTTTAGAAAACCTATTCATGGACTTATGTTTACGTGGAATTTAATGAAGAAACTGCTTTAAGAATTATTCACCTGTATTCCTTTTCACTTTGTAAGAACAAAGAGGTATCTATGTAACAGCTTTAATTTTGAAATTCTTTTGCAGCTTGAATACCTCGTGAAGAGAGTTGAATACGAAATAAGTTTCCAAGAGGAAGGTAAGTGTCAGAAAATTTCACCAAATCAATAAGGAGACCCGGATCAAGATATTTTTGTGCTTGCCACCGTTTTGTTAGATTTTAAACATCTACATTGTTTAAACCTATCACTAAACTGTGAATTTTTAAGTTATGCCATTAAATATATTTAAATGTATCTCCGCAATTGATGACTCTAAGAGTCACCTTATTGATTGGATCCTGAATTTTGTTTTCATGTTCACGGGGTTTTAGGGTGCTACCGCTACTTTTAAGGCGAGTGTTAAAAAAAAGTTACCAGTGCTAAAGACAGGAAAAATGTGCTCTTGAAAGATTAGGTATCAGTTTTGAAGCAGAGGAAAAGAACACAGATTGTAGAAGTGTCCTCAAACGAAAGATTTCATAACTGTCAAAAGTGTATTTACTGCTATTCCCCAATGTTTGTGGCAAGTCAATTGCAAACATTGGAATATGTAAATGCTAAAATAAAATGTGTGATTATTAAAAGTCACAAGCACAAATTTTACCGTGGAAATAAGATGAAAAATTTACACTCTAAAACTTTTAAAGCTTTTTTAAAAAAATATTCAAGGAGAAGCTAAAGGTTAAATTAATTTTAGGAGAATGATAGAAGACTAAATAGAATATTGCCGTTTCTATTGCTTTTAAGGTAGCTTTATTTTCAGTTTGATTGAAATGTGCAGCCTGCAGCAAAGTAATTGTCCGCAAAGGTCATATGTATATGTTTGAGAGCGAAATACGTCTCCTCACAATGACTGTGTTTGTTTTTATGTAATTCCCCTTTTGCTCTAAAATGTGATGTCAGCATGCAAAACGATAATTTTCTTTTTTTATGGCATACAAACATACAAAAACCAATATTACACGCAATAAAGAACGGAAAAAACTGTAATGCTATGAAACGTGTACACCGGATTTTGATATTTAATGTATCTAACAAATTTCCCATTTTTGTTTTAGTCTGGTTGTATTAAATGGGAACAAGAGTCACTGAGAGGAAAATCGCACGTAACACTTGCTGGTCGATATTTTCTGCTTAGTTAGACCACTTCTGTCTTATTCTTCATCTCAGAGGATTTTAAAGCTGCAAGATGTGTAGTCAAATGGTCTTAGAAAATTGCATGATAGCATCGAATAAATATTACATTGCGATTAATATCTCTGGTACAAATAGAAGACTGGGCATTTGATGCTTCTGTTGTATGTTTTCGTACTGCCAGTTGGACACAAACAATATGAAGATAACAAAAATACGAGATCTACGCTTGTGGAAATTGCTAGCATATGTCCCAAATCAACAATGGAAGGAGATCGTTCTCTTGGGGCAACGCAACCTTTAATCAAATCCTCAGACCCAGAAATATTCTTTCCAAGTTAGTGTTAGGGAAGGCAGAACGACTACAACTAGTCGCCTAGTTTGATAAAACAACGACTAGTCAACTACAATTCTGGTAGTTGACTAGTCGGAATAAAAAAGTCATTTCTAAATAAAAAAGGTTTCTAGTAATAACTAGTCAAACTATGAGTAAAGAAAATGAAATTACAACAAATTCAACTCTGACCAAAGTATTGCTCCCTGGTAGCTGTGGTGCTGAGTTAGTCACCAGGGATGTCATTAATTTTCAAAAATTGGTGGCCTTTCTAGGGCAGTGACTGACAATGTCTGATAGCCCAGATCAAATTCAGGTGGCTCAAAACAAAAGATAATTATAAATAGCCCCTCTGATTCATATTTTGAAACATTTCATTTGTTTTTATCACTAAATTGAATACTTGGAATCTGGTGACCAATCCAGGCCAGTAGAATGCTAAATTAGGTGGCCTGAAGGTTAAATCAGGTGGCCACAGGCCAATGGTCTGGTGCTAGCAACATATCTGTGTTAGTTGTATTCCAAAATACTGATAATGTGAATTAAAATGCCATTATGGAAGTATTTTGAATAAATAATAGGTGGCCTGTGATTCAAATATTTTTATCTTAAGGTTGATTGCCAATTAGTCGACTAATGGTGTCCAACTAGTTGACGAATGAAATTTGGTAGTCGTGCCTTCCCTAGTGTACGGTATTCATATGACTCTTGTTTGGACCAGAAAGCGAAAGAATCTGTTTGGTTTTTTTTCTAATATTTCTGGATGCATATTTGAATTCGGTTCACAGGATTTCCTACCAAAATAAGTGACATTTTAAAAACTGACATGGCTGATATATGAGGACCCTATTGAAAACACGCTTCAACATTTCTTATGTATGTATAATTAGAGTTTATTAATGTAAAGCCTTACGAGTTCTTTCGAACATGGGGATGTAGAGAGTTGTCCAGTTGATGTGAACAGAAAGAAATACCAATGTACTATTCTCAGGAGAGCAAACATGTGAATCTAACAACGTTTGCAGGACTTCAGATATTTGTATTCTTTATGTTTTTGCTGCCATGTTACCGAACAGACTCTTTTATATTGTCAGCAACAAATAATATCATAAATGTCCCATAGGTAATAAAGGCGGTTGATAGCCATATCATGGTTTCCAATCTGACAGACTGCATGCTGTCGTACCTATTCTCAGCCTGAATGTAGATACCGTAATTGTGTCATCTTCATGAGTTGATCTGAAATAAGAATTGCTAATCTCACAGCCGGATTTAAGTAAGAGATTTTATTCGACCTATGTATCTCTTAGTTTTCGTAAGGTTTTAGATGTTTTTTGCCAACTTTTGATACTGAGTACAAATCTGCCTGCCATGTTGGATTTGCTATGTACTGACAAACTGACTTTGTACGTAGTATGGTCCCCATTAGCTACAGGCACCAAAATTAACCGCTGAGCAAATCTGAGCAGTTATCTTTTGTGCGTAATCTTTGGCTCACGATAATATCTCTATAATTTTGAGCTCAAGGCAGATCTTTCAAGACCTGACCAACTTTTAAAATTCCAAGTCTGAATGTTCACTTATATATTTGCATCTGCAGGATGATTCAGTTTCTGGATGTAAAATCTGCTTCATTTCAGCGGACACCTTTCATACTAAGAGAACGCTTTTTAACTGAGGTTACAGATAGATGGAGAATAAAAGGTTTTGTTGAAACAGCAATATAGTTAAACAGCAAGCAGTATATCTTTTTGCTGACTCCAAGTTAGCAACAAAAAGTCCATTATGACAACAGTCATCGAAACTGGAATGTAACAGACTAAGGTAAATGGACACCATAAAGAAGCGAGCACAGGAAAAGGAGCACTCTTTCAATTAGCGTAACCTCTTAGACGTGTCTTTCCCTTTCACTTTGCATGGATAGAAATTTAACCCTTGGAGATATAGGGGATCCCTAAGAGGTATTATGCACATTTATATAATATTCCCTTTGTGGTTGGATAACCTGTGATATTTGACTACATACTACATAGGTAAAATGTTAGTTTCTGCGGACAATTTTTAACTTTAGCAAAAGAATAGATATCAAAGAAGCACAGAAAGGGTCTTGTTTCGTTGGGAGCAATGAATATTTTTGACTATTATTTCTGTTGTTGAATATACTTTTGACGATATCTGAATTGACTTTCAAAAATTTTCACTTGCTACCTATGGACAGTCAGAGTTTAATCGCTCGTAAAAATCCGTTGCTCTGATAACAGCACCATTCAGTTTAAATTAAATTAACCCTCTGTAACGTCTGGTTTTCTGTTAACTGTGTTATCAGCAAAACAGTGCTGCACCTGGTAGCCCCAGTGACAACTAGCCACACATATTAAAGACAGAAAAGTTACTAAAATTTTTAATATTTAAACGTCCTTTATGATAAAACTAGAAAATAAGGAGTTTCATTGAAAGACATTTAAATGGTAAAAAGTGACTTCTAAAGTGAATGGAATTTTGATTTGGACATGTTAGTTTATCCATCAGCCATCAGGTTTTCAGCCACATAGCGACGTAAAACATCTTGTCCTGTATTATCGTCGTTGCTTGCAGAACGATGATAGTTATCTTTTGATTAATCTACAACACGATGTTCCCGCAGCTGAAGTTGTTTTGTGACTTCATCGTTGTGGGAAGAATTCAGAGAAAAAATCTGGATGCAATATTTCAAAACATGAACACCCACTAGATTACGTAAACAAAACAGAAGATGTTTATGGGGGTGCTTTTTCCTAAATCTCCAGAATAATTTTCCCTGATGGAATTTCTTATAAGATAGCATGGTTCATTTGTTATCTTATTGCTATAATCAGAGAGTTGAGATTTTTCGTCCAATATGACAGGTGGTAATAACATGCTGATCCCCATTGAAGTAAGAGGGTGTTCAATCCTGATTAGGAATTTCCTGTCTGGACCCACGATATCGCGTGAGAGCAATTGAGAGGTCGTCCTCGTTTATCAACAGGTCCACATGATTAAATATGACGTCGCGACATTAGCAACGTTCACAATGCTGGTACGTAAATGACGTCACTGACAAACAAGTCAGCTGATTGAATACCTATTTATCATAAAACTCCTAGAACATTTCCCCAAATCTCCTGGACCCAAATCAATTACTATGTTGACTCCAAACGAATCATAAATATTGTTGACTGTGAAGTGTTGTTCACTACTCGACAATATTAGTCAGTCAGTTCGATTTATCAAAGAAAATGTGAAATATTAGAATGTATTCAGGGGCAATTCATAGTACCTAAAATCAAAATAATACCACCTGTTCATCATCACATGTTGGATCTTAGGGTGACTATTTTTGTTGCATTTCGTTTTTCAAGGCTTCAGTTCTGTTTTCTCATTTATTAACACCAGAACCAGCAAAAGTTTATCACTGTTTGACGTTTGCATCACAGGGCACTAAAAGTCTGAAGAATGTACCGTTTAAAAGACAAAAGAAATGTGTGGCTTGGTTGGTGCATTGCAACAACATAGAGTCAAAACATTCATGTACTCGCGTGCCCGGCGCATAAATTTGATAGACAGCCAACGTAATTGCAAGAATTAATAAAGTAAAATTACAAGAAAGCATGTACATATTATCTGACATGTCATATCTGACATGTCATGCAAGTATCCTTTTACGACTTTCAGGGGACGCATGTCAATAATTGATTAGCTAAATATTTGTCTCCGTATTTCTTGTAACTGTAACTTCCGAAAATTACCACAAACAGGGCAATACCAAATTCACAGAAGCTCAGAAAGACGTGCAATGGCGAGGAAGTATTGCATAGGTCGTGTTGGAAATCTTTGCAAAACTCTTTTTTAAGTTTCTGGAAATAACCAGTGCATTTTATTGCTAAATAATAGTGTGCATTCACCTTTTGTAGAAAGGAGATCGGGGTAAATTCCAATTTTCCTGAATACTTGGGAATGGCTGTCTTATATTGATGAATATTATCTTAAGTCATAAAATTCTTACTTAGTCCTTTCTACGAGAACACGCGACTGAGCAGCAAAACATATCAATATCACAGCCATCCAGAACTAAAAAAAAAAGAGTTTTTTTTCTCAGACACAACCATTGTAAATGCACAATGCTTAAAACATAGAAAAATTTCTGAAATTTCCGCAGGATGTGAACGGTATTGTTTAAACTGATGTCTTTGCAACAGGAAATTACATTAATTTCAAAACGACTTGTCAGCGTCTTTCCCTGATGAGATCAAATTTTGTTACATTTTAGTTTTTGTAAAGTGGGTGTCAGAAAAAGAAAATTAAACTGTCTACGCCATTTACATAAGTTTCTTGGTTAGATGTTCCATTTACCTAAATGAATACAAAGTTTTGCGGAGAAAGAAGCCTCTTCTAAAATTGTGGTAATCACTAAGGTATCAAATAAGAAATGCATGTCTCTTTCGACTTAACACTACATGTCTGTTTGATGAATGCTTTCTACAAATTCACTATATTTTATGTATTGAAAATTATATAAATATTACATCGATTTCTCATTAACTCTGACCCTTTCACATAGCATCTGTGTTTCAGTAATATTTCCTTAAGTAATATATATGGACCCATTTCTCTTCCTATTTTAGAAATCTAGTTCTATATTGACAGCAATTTCTTCATATTGCAGAAATATATTGTCCAAATTGACTTCTGCTATTGACATAGGGTGGCAGACTCATTCTTGCATGGCTGTTGTCAGTGTTATGATTGGCAGATTTCGCTCGCTTTCATCCTCAAAGAGAGACTTTTAAAATTGTTTAAACAAAGAGAGATAATAAATAATAAAATTGAAGTAATCTCGAACAGTAGTATGAAATATATTTGGTGAAGACTAAGGAAGATGTTGTGATTTCAGAAGGTACGAAGAGTTATATAGTTAAGAAGTACCTTTCATATTTCCAAGTCATGTCAATGCAAATAAAATAATGGGAATTGCTTTCAAGTTGAAATTAGAAATGTAAATTTGCCTCACGGTAAAATGAGTGTTTCATCTTGAGTACTTCACCCTGATCTACCTAGTGCATCAAATTTCAATGACTCTTTCTCATGCAATTTCTAAATCATAAAGTAGTGTCTTCTGCTAGCTTAAGGCAACAATTACCTCGTAATTACGTATATTAGTTTTTGATCACAACAACAAAGAAACTCTCTAATGGATTAGCTTCATCCTGAGATTATCTTTTAAAGTATTAGATGCGTACTGATCCCCTTGTGGGCTCATTGAAATCAAAAACCTCATCGCATTATTGAATATCATCTTGTATGGAAACTAGTGTTATATGCGAGGATACAGCCAGAGAGTATATATAACATGGGTCATCTTTGCAATAGTCACCAAGGATCACGGCTACTGCTGCAACAAAAATGTGTCATCTGAAATTCCTTGATTATCAAAGCAGCATAATTTCGTTGAAGTTTTCATCTCTATCGATTGCAAAAAAATATCAAATACAGTATTTGGCAGTTGAAAATTTTTTACCTTCCCCCCTCCCCTACGAACATAGGGAAATTTGGTTTTCAGTGGATTTGGACTCAGCATCAAAAGTTGGAAGTTGAAAGTTTTTTACCCCCCGCCCCCCACCAGACATAGGGAAATTTGGTTTTCAGCACATTTGACTCAGCATCAAAAGTTGGAAGTTGAAAATCCCCCCCTATACTTTGGGAAGTCAGGTGAGTGGAGCATCTTGCGGAGACTAAATCTTTGACCGCGTACGGTCAATATTCACGTTTTCTGAATTCGTGGAACTTGATGGTGATGCCCTGTAATTTGCCATTGTTTTTCCCCACATGGACACAAATATGTCATTTTGAGAAAACAATGCAGTTTCTGGTTTCTCCGTGGTGGACGTGATTACTCTACGAATGGTAGCAATTTAGGCAGGCTACAATGTACCCAAGAATTGCTGCGCAAATACAATCAGAAACATTTAATGACCCGAGCGAGTATTATGAGGATTGATAATGTAATTCTGTGCTCAAAGATACGAAAATCTCTGCCTCCTATTTAAACTACAGTTATGACTTGCAGCGTATTCTGTTGGTTCTAATAATTCTGTGTTTAACAACTGAAGTCTGACAGATATTGAAGCACATACAAAAATCTTTACCACCCTGAAGTTCAAAAACTTAGCTATATTCTAGGATTTATATGATAAATATTTCTATGATGATCTGTCATCAGAAATCCAAACGTGTGTAAATATTATCATTACCAGTAATGTTTTACATGAAGGTACACGAAGACTCCGTGAACTTGTTTCCTCTTATTGAGCAAGTTTCCCCAAGCGAGCACCATCGCCTGAATGAGAAATATAGGAGGAATATAGATTTGATACCTGATAACTGCGCGAAGAACAAGTGCAGAATTATTATATTTTGGATTTACTGTTCATATTTTAATTAATATTTCTGTAAAGTTTCTTGTATTGGACTGTAATATATTTTAACGTATTGATTCTGAAATACTTACAGTTTTTCAAATCACTAATCAACTTTACCACTCAGATACATTGAAGTTTATGAGAGGCAAATTGCCGCGGCCAGAGAATTTTTTTCCTGTGTAAACCTAATTGGACGCCTACAGATTCCGGTCAAACAAGCTTCTTTTGGATCATAACACTGGTTCTTCGAGTGATATACAGTAAATCTACCACAACAAAAGCTGTATCGCATGAATGCAATGAGTGAAATACAATTTTGAGGAGTTGGATTTCCTGTACATCACAAGAAAAAACAGTCATCGCTTTATCCTATAGCCTTTTGTTTAAGTTTTCATGAAATTTACTACTCTTTAAACAAATATTATTGAAAATTTTGGCCTTCAACACATTTTATCAACTCAATTTACCAGCTACAAGCTAATAGGCTGCTGAAACATTTCAAACTTTATTTTGATTGGTTTTTAAAAAGTTGTATACCACTGCTTTTAGCTGATTGACTGAAGACAGTTGTACACCACTGCTTTCAGCTGATTGGCTAAAGAAAATAAAGAAAAGTTGTATACCACTCTGAAGTCCAGTTAAGAACAAATTCACAATATGTTTCAACCAATAAGATTACAGGATTCCTTGATTGTGTTGAACGGTACCCCTCAATAGTATTTGACATTTTGTGTGTGGTGATGGCCATTTATAAACAGACCGGAATTGGTAAATGTTTACAATTTACGTGTCACCAATATTTAATAAGACTGATTTAGTCCAGTTAGCTGCCCTCAGAAGGGAAATGTGGGGACATTCAGCTTTCAATCTCAGTGGGTGACAACAGTAAATGTAGGTCCTTGAGCACTGGGTCCAAATAGTCATGGGACGGGGACTAGGAAGCTGTATAGGGGTGAGAAGGGTAGGTGGGGATGGTCCTGCCAGTGTCTGCCAATGCATCTTCTGGAATCCGCTTCCTACTACCAAGTCTAAAACATACACTTGTACTACCCTTGGCATGATGTACAGATTACAAAAATGCAATTATATAATACAGCTAGACACATAGAGGTCTATCAGCAAAATACAGTTAAATCAGACAAAACTTGAAATAGAATCACATAATACAATCCAATGTACAGCATGCAAGGGTATGTGGTTTCAAGTGGAATTCAATAAATTTAACAGTTACATTCATTACACAGCCACATAAGATACAACAGGATTACCCCTATTAGGGGGCTGTTACTCCTGAGGAGCTCCAGTAAGGTTTGTTTCAAAAGTTGCAAATGGTTCAAATAGCCCAATTTAGTTGATTACAGCTGCACTTACCCCATAGGAATATATCAATTCCCCTTACTTGAGAAGTTCCTGTTGAATACTTGTGGTATTGTGGTACTTAATAGTCTAGTGGTTTCTCTGGTGGTCCTACCTTTATGGACATGTACACCTTTTTTTATGTGGTTAGGCTAACCACTGACACATTATGTTTAAGTGAACAATACAAAATAGTTTCCTGGAATTCCAAGGGAGTTCTACACCATTTAGCATACTCTTGTGTACCACATTTAGCATACTCTTGTGTACCAGGAGTTTCAATTAACTAACAAGAAATCACTTTCTACTCACTGGAACAGCATTCTGAAGCAAGTAGAAATATTACTCATACCTCAGTACTCTCCCTGCACTGTGATTGGCCAGATACAACCATATAGCAATGATGTCATTACAAAAAATACTGAAAATTTTGGAACATCATAAATGCTGCATTTATTTGTTAAGGGAGGAAAATTTTAATCTATCAGGGAAATTATCTAAAGTCCTTAAATTCCACAATATAGTAGTAGGTTCTACTTCCAGATGGGAAAGGAGGTCTCACACCTCCCCTATTTTCTGTTAGGTTCAGACCTAACGTTATCAATTACTGTAGTCATGCGAAGTCCATGCATTGTTCACCTACACAATATTTTCCAATTTGTCGTCTGCGATCCAAAACATGCATGTGTGCTCCATTTGTGAAAAAGCGAACCAACGACGGTTAACTTTCATTCTGCTCAACCCATTTCTGGGCAATCTTTGTCTCCTATTTCAGGTCTAATAGATGTTTGACTGGACCACAAACTGGCAGTGCTCTGTTCACTGTCTGAATACAAGATCGATCTTATTAAGCTTCGGCTTATCGTGTCCATTCCGATATATCAGGTAATTTATATGTTTAAAAATGGATCGTAAAAAGTTGCATCAGGAAATTCAATTTGGTTCCTTGGTACGTATCTCGAATTTCACTGTAAATTGAGTTATGTATGATTTCTCTTGCCCAAGTATTTGAAAGGTGATTAAGCTTTGCAACATAGATATGGTATTATGTCGATGTTGAAGAATATTATCATACTGTCCATATCCATGTTTCTCACATCCTGACTATGTTCCTGCAAATGTCAGTACATTTTCGACTGTTGACGATCTTCACAGAAAACAAGAATTAGAGATCTTTTAGGGAATCATCGGTTGGTGTTTACTCATTCATATCATGAAATTGTTTTATTATCTGTGACAAACTGGAGGCAGAATTCGCTGTAGGCAATGTAGAAAATCAAACATAATTTTAGTCTGTTTGAGGAAGGATTTCATGTAATTTGCAAAATATAATTTATCGAATTACGTCTGAGGCATCATCTGTTTATTAGATTTCTCAATCTTGATGTATCTGAAACTGTCGCTATGAAAATATCATGTATCTATTTTGACAAATAATGGATAAGATTTCATGTTTATTTGACAAGATAGGTAAAAATAGATAGTTCTCAGACGACCTGACTTGAGGACGCCAAGAAACATTGAAACCTACAAGGTTGTCTGGATCCGCTACTGCTAACAGGTGACATATCTAACCAATCTCTACTTTTCCAACCAGTCCAGTAAATCCACTTCTCTTATCTAATCTACTGACCCACTTGTTTCTATTGATAGCTTATTTGCAATTACAAACAACTGATCTGATTGGTTGTGTACAGTTTTGGTCACTATTCAATGAACAGGGCCACAATGAAGTAACCCCTTAGTCACTAACAAATCAAAGTACATTTGAATGTTGTGCTAGTCATCGTGGTAGCCGAGTATTCCAGTAATCCATTTTCTTTTATCTGGTCTTATGACCAATATTTTGTCTTTTAAATCCACAATCACATTTTGCAAAGTAAAATTCATTTGTATTTCGCCAACTGGTGCTCAAATAAATGCATGCATAAATCTTACAAATTAAAGAGATTCTTGCTCATTAATTAATCCGCAATGAGACTTGTCATGAAACATGTTAATGTGGTATGATGAATTAACGATTCAGTATCACATCACTCAAACATATCGGTAAGTTTGGTTGACAAAATTAGTTCTGATATATCATGGCTGTAAGTCCTACAATCTACATCACGACTCTAAAAGCCTAAATAGTTTCGCCAAAATGTATGTTGAATGTTAGGAAAAGCTATTCCACGGGTAGTATGCAGATGGGGATGCTGACCAAGTGCCTGGAAAAATCTTATATGAGGACTACTGGTCAGTAGGCAATTCCTTTAGGTAGAATATTGAATCATTGACCAAATACCCCATAATAAACTATACTGGCTTTTGATGCAACAATATGGCTAGAATTTTTGATTACCAAATATTAGCTAATAGATATGTGTTCAAATTGAGATAGTGTAAAAACTGAAGTGCCATTTTTACTATTGTAAAATGTGATCCTGTTAATGGTCATGTGGTAAGAAGAAATTGCCTGACACCTTGATCAGCATCCCTCTCTGAACATGACCATGTATTCGTGCTTATTTATGCTTATTAAATTTATGTCCACAGAATGCAGTGTAGGTCAATGCTCTCCACAATGTGACACAATTACGGCCATGTCATTTATCTAGTTGTTTACTTTGTGGTTACATCCAAAGCTCTGAAGTTGTTTCCTTGAAAATATGAGAAAACAAAACAAATTTATACTTTGAAATTTCTTCAGAACTTCCAGGTGTTTTGTTGTAATTTAAGAGTCGCACAATGACAAACCAACAAAAGAAACTGAAAATATGTTCGCTCAAAAGTTCATTCTATTCAATATTTTTCTTCTAGGCTACCATCACTTGAACAACAATGAAGCTGGCAGCCCTTTTGTAAAATGTGATTTATTGTGAAATGGATGCAATTAGCCCATGTTACATTGTTCCTTAGAATTGTTGAGCAAATATAATTAAAGACATTTAGTGACCTAAGTGGGTATTAATAGAACGGTATTGCAAGACTGCATTGGAAGTTTTCGAATCCAAAATGAGAAAAAAATAGTCCGTCATTCTCCTGCGTAGAAATTATATCAAATTTCGAGACTTATAAATTCATAGAAACTTGTTATTCTCAAGATTAATCGACAATATCATTTCTCTATGATACTGATACTGATTTACACTTAAAGGTGTCACTAACAGAAGTGAGATGAAACCATCTAGTTGGTGACTCGTGGAGTAACCTAACGTGCAAGCACTGCGGAAAAATGTGTATTTGTTTTGGCACTCCTTTTGTTGGTGTTTGGGAAACTTGCTATTGTTTGGAAGCAAGGTATCTTAGTTTCAGGAAGATTACTACTGGGTTATTGGGTGGTAGGCACCCCCTCAGCAAGGTGTAAGTGTAAAAGGATATCCACACCCAGAAATTTACTTCGTATTGCGGGTGCAAACCATGCCCAATAATATCATTGCAAATAGGTCACCATGCCCAAGAATTTACTGAGTGTTTGGTGGTTGGGACCCGTGCCCAAGAATTTAGGTGATGAAAATGCGCAATAAGTTTTGGTGGTTTGGTTGATACAGTACTTCTATAAATTTCATGATTAATTCGGGCAGTTGTAATGAAACAACATGTTCAACAAGGACCAAAGAACTAGAGTGGATCTGTGTTCATATGTAAGATTCATCAAAAAGAGAATACAGTTGTTATTTTCTTTTCCAATAATATCCTATGTGGTCTTCCTACGGTAGTTAATTGGCACTGTAAATGTGCATCGTAAACATACGAAGTTGCATGTTGGAAGTACTTTACCCAGGAGCTTTCAAACAGGGATTTAATGCACATAACCTTTTGTTAAGATCATTTAGGAGTTTTCACCTGCATCGGTCTTGTTGATCGTTCGTCAGTAAATAGACAGTTGTTTGTTTAATGTCATTGACTCAGCATGGACTACTCCCAGCACACATTCTGGATCAATAAATTCATCATCTGAAATTATTGAAAATTAATATGAAACGGATTATATCATTGATCCTTGTGCAAATTCAATTTTTTATGTAAATTGAGTTCGCAAAGTCATAGAGAGTTGATATCTTCATGTTTTTAGACAAAGAAAATTCTGTTTGAAACAGAAGTACTCGTGTGAAGCCGCCAAGTAGCGTTTCAGCTGTAGACTTGGCAACACATCTGCGTCTCACCTCTACGACCTGGTTCAATTTCACCTTCTCAGCCAATGCTTTGTCGTTTTCCCCATGGGCTTTCTTCTACCCTCAGAATGGCTTCAATTACCATCTCCTAAGACCGCATTGGCTTGACCAGACATAGCACACACGGTTTTACCCTCCTTATGATATTCTACGTAAAGTGGCCAGCGGATCAGTGTAAAATCCTCAGAATTCAATTTACAAATGATCGCTTAACTACGAACATGGAAAGCCACATGTTTAGACTTTCATAGATGACGAAGGCTTGGGGGACCATGTCATCATTGTTGGGGGAAATCAATGTGAACTTGTAACAAGCGCAACAAGTCGAGAACAGTTTATCCAGGAGCAACTGTCATGCAATACTCGACGCAATTATAATGGTGTTTATTCAGGTTCGGAAAAGCTAAACAGCTCCACTTGCGTCAATTGTGGATTTCTGATGACTTTTAAGGATAGCAAGACTTGGAGTCTTGTTTGTTTTAGTAACTCATAAGCTTTCTGAAGGATCTTTTCACCAAAATCAGTATGCTTAATCAGCAAGCATTTTATGTACATGTTTGACTGTTTAACAGGTACGGGTGGAATTGAAGGAAAAACAAGTAAGCAGAGGGCTTATTTATTTGGTTACCCAAAGTCGTAGAGAAGGTTTTTTGAAAGACACTCTGTGACATCTGGGTGACATGTCACCACTCAATGTATCAGGCTTGAATACTGAGAGCTACCTAGAAGATTGTATCAATCAGCAATAAACCTTGCCAACTCTACATATATCTTGCTTATGTGTGACCGGACGTAAGACC
>JBCAUG010454886.1:0-15679 GCA_038406175.1 Haplosyllis leylae
TCTTGCTCTCCTCACTGACCCGGTGGACACTCAATTCTGACTGGGGTTGAGTTTTGCTACACAAACCAAGACAGTGTGAATATTGGTGACACTGTGTTTCATGTAATACTGCAAAATTCAATAGAAAATGAAAGGGCCTGCAAAATCTGTCACCAAAAATTGTCAGTAAATAAATAAGAGTCTCGCATGGACAGAGAAAGCAACTGCTGGAATTTGTCCGTTTTTGACAGTAAAAATCCGGTAGATTCTAAAATCTATTATTGCGATCAATCAAATATCTGACCCCAAAAAACATGCGTAAAAATGTTGGAGAAATAGTAAGGTTTGAATGTACATTTTCATTTGCGAACAGCAACCAAACAAGACAAATCGGCCGACGGCATGAATTGGAAGTTACTCGCCATAGTTGTTGGTGTCATCATGGGTCTGATGGCTGTGGTCATCACTGTCCTGCTCGTGTTTCTCTGCCGAAGAACAAAAGACAGAAAGGAGAATAAACGAAAAGCTTCGAGTGCAAAAGAATCAAGTCTGAGCGAATTTCCGTCCAGTAAAAGTGATGCAGAACAGGATCAGCCTGTGACACCATCCACGATGGATAAAAGATCCCTGGCACAACAAACGAGTATAGAACCAGCTTCAATAGATGACCAAGCGAGCATAGTCAACATGCAAGCAAAAGAACTCACCCGACTGTGGGCAGCTGTTGATAATCTTGAGAAGGAGAGGAGACACCATTTTTCTGGTGATGCTCATTATTGCACCCATTCACATGAGAATGTACAATCTTACCTTGAGCCTCAGCATTCACACCCTCACCCTCACTCTCACTTCGACCTTCACCCTCACTCTGACCTTCACTCTCACTTTAATCGACAACTTTGTCCAGAGTGCATCCCAACTGATGGGCTTTCTCGGCTTCTAACAGTGTTAGATGATCTTCGAGTGAAAGGAAGAAAACATCACCCTGAACATTCTCATTACCCCAATCACTCCCCACAGGTTGTCTCCAGCCCCCTCCGATCCCATACCGTGCAAGCGAACATCCACCCTAACCACCATCACCAACAGCCTGTCTCCAACAACGTCCCTGTCTCCAACCATGTCCCATCCCACCTCATTCACGCAGATCTCCATCCTCACCCTCACCCTGACCACCCTCACCCCACCCACGACCATGAACTCCAGCCGGATCCACGTCAACCCCCTTCGACTCCAAGCCTACTGCCTAGCACAGAGCAGAGCAGCAGACGGTCTTCTATCTACGACAAACCGTACCAGGAAAAAGACCAACTAAGAAAATGAAAAGATCATCCTAAACGGAGGGAACACTGCACAAAGATACAAGGTTGTGTGCGCATAGAAAAACTGGCATTTTATGACAATATACGTTATTTGTATTTTGAACTTTCGAATGATAAAATATTTTCAGCAGCTGCCTTCTATTTGTAAGGTAAAGTGTTATAAATATCTACTGTACATATACAATGTTATTACTAACGGTGTGTCATTACCAGCAATGAACGAAAAAACTTCGTTTTAGGCCATTGTATATTTGCGATGGATTAACTGTTGATGGCACTGTTATTTGTTTTGGTGATTCACCACATCTAGAAGGTTGGCCTTTATGGTACTGAATTAAATTTGATGAAAAATATTTCAAACCATATAAGCTAATATAGTTAACTTTAAATCAACACAACCAATAGCACATGAGAAATAATGGATGATTGGGCCTGGTTATAATCACCGATAAAAGATGAAAGGACTTTTCTGACCAGACATCCATGAGGCCAACAATTTTGACACTGTCTTTAAAGTATATTTATCACAACCTAATTTTAAATTCAGGTGGTGCCAACTGTATTTTTCGCGTTCTCCTTTATTTCTAGTGATGCAAAGCACTTTATACTTCCGCAAGTGCGTTAGCAGTATCCGATCGAGAAGGGAGGGGGTTGTCCTGGAATAATAGGTCCTAAAAAGATGTAAATGTTATGCTTATAGATTAGGTTTCTATCCGGTTTCTGGATCTGTCACTGGTTACATGGTATTCGTTTCAAGTTTTTCACGATAAGATCACATTTACATTTTAAGCCTGAATTTACATGAATAAATTTTTAAAAAAATAAAAAGTTGCCTCCTGTGGGATTTGAACTCACAACACAGACCATCATTGGATCTAAGGTTGAATGCTTATCCAAATGGGCCAAAGAGGCCTGTGCTACTTGTCAGACCTTTAACTGAAGTGTGTTTCATGTACAATTTCACATTTGAAAAGTCATTATAGCATGTCTGATGTAAATTCTGTCTTAAAATATGAAATTTGATCTTATTGTGAAAAACTCGAGTATATATTCAAGTGTTGTCGAAGTTTCTTGCGCTTTAAATTTTCTCGATGTTTAACCGTGTGAAACTTGTTACACCATAGATCGTGTTCGGGTGTGGGTGTTGACCAGGGTGCCAGACAATTTCTTTTGGAACTCATGACCACTATTATTTAGATATTAATAGGAAAAATTACATTTGAGTTTTTACACAATTTCAACTTCAATACAAATCCATTAGCTAATAGTTGGTAATAAAAAATTGAACCATATTGTTGCATCTGAAACAAGTATAGTTTATTGTTGGGTATTTGGGCAATGATTTAATATTCCACTTGAAAGAATCGCCAAGAATCGCTTACTAACTATCATTTAATTTTTACTGTTAATTATTGAAACATAAGTTATGTAATCATGAAGTATTGTAGATACCATTTTTTGTTGTTACATATTTACCGACCGCGTACGTAGTACGACGGTAAGACCTGTTTTTACAGGTGTTTGTCTGTTAACGGGGGGGGGTACCCTAGGCAGGTCCAGTGCGGGGGAGAGTACTCGAGCCAGGTCCAGCTGGAGGGGAGTACCCCAGCCAGGGGGGTACTTCCCCCCCTCCCTGGCTGAGATGGGCTACGCCGCGGTCGGTATGCCTCTTGCGTTCACGCAGGAGGATTTTCCTGTCGAACATATTTTACTATGTGTTTTTATGAAGTTTATTTGTTATTTTTAAATTGCTTATTTTGACAGTTTTCTAATCGAATAAATTGTACACTACTTTGCACATGTTTTCCGTAATTTCTTAAACATTTTCTTAAACAATTTTCTATAAACATAAAATATATGATTGTAAAGTCACGATGAGTCGCCAGAATTGTGTTTTGAATTAAATGTTTCCAGAATGAGGGAACCATTTGAAGCAGAAGAATCTTTCCATATGTTTATTAGGGAGATAAAAGATGATTAAAGCCAAAATAAGAACAGAGTTCAAGTTATTAGCTCAGACAAGGAGACTATCTGCGACGCACACGGTTGAAGTAGGATGTAAAATTTTCTACATTAAATCTCGTAGATTGTCCGGGATCGGGGGATAATATCACGACTTTTGGCAAGTATCCAATTTTAAAATGCAGCATGAACACATTTTACAGAAACTTTGTGGTAAAGTGCCACCCCCAGGCAAAACTATGTAAGCCAAAAAGGGTGGGTAAAATTTCCTCTCTATTTGCAGAGACAATGTTGTCTACTGGTAAGTTACCGTGTCATATCCTTGATGCAGGTATACCAGATGAGGAAAATGAGTACAGATAAGACTTGATTTTGATTGCTCAACCATTCGTTGTCTTTCTATGTTCGTGATATTCTCGGTTCAAATGAAAAATGTGCTTCAGTCGGTCACCTGAAAAAAAATTAATACAATGTTCAGAACATTTGTATTTTTGGAATACATCTTGAAATACTGTGAATTCTGTTTTGTGAAACTTGTATTCTATTTGTAGGCAGTTTGATGTTGCTATATTTAAGATGCACCGTGCTAACGAAGCAACATATTTGGTTATTACTTAACCACAGGGTTTCAGCTCTACTTTTTTTTCTATTAGTTTCGGTGTCATTATTTTGACAATGAACTCGTGGAATCTCTTACAAGTGATTGTCATGCCTGAACATTTCTCTCCATCTCGACATTACAACTTGAGAAAGGGACCAGACGTTGTGAATGGTATCAACAGAAACAGAAAATAATTTACATAAACCACAAAAATGCTAGAGATAAACCAGCCTATTTCTGGTAACAGTGTATGCTATTGGTGCCCATTTATCACCACAAGGTATTTATTCGTATCATAATTTCATGATCACGAATGGAAAATTGTAAATATTCCTTGTCACTGACAGATTCTGATCAAATTTTGATAAATTTCTTGTCAAAACAAACATTCACCGAATGACAATTTGACATACTTTAATTCATCAACAGTATTTTCTTTGTTGGGATTAAAGTAATGAATTCAATTAAATTAAATTGACAGACATTTATCTTTCTCGTCAGTCGATTATTATGTAAAAATTATGTCGTGTTACGTTTTGTAATACGAGCAAAATAAGCAAAATAAATTCTGAAATGTTTCCATTGACACGCAATTTGTTTAAAATTTAAAATTTCAAATATCATTTGACTGGGGCATATTCCTCATTTGTCTCCCAGAGTGTGAACAAATATAAATATGCTGATTCACCTAAAACCATCTTTGCATGAGTACCTCCTGTGAAATGGTTTTGTCCGTTTAAAGGCTCATGAATGCATGACACTGTGAAGAATTGTTGAAACGCAATTTAGGAACAAGTGCCATAGCAAGTCTCAAGGTAGGTTCAGTACAGTGTGCATTGCTTACATAAAGTAAAGAATGTCTATAAATGTTATCATTTTAATTTATGTTTCTAAACCGCTTTTACTCTAATATCGATGTTTTAAAACAAAACTTGGATCTTTTTGGGGAATATGAGGATCATTATCAGAAATATGTCGATTTAATAACAGCATGAATCATGAATTACGTGCAATTAGAAAGTTTTTCATGATAAACGATTTAGCAGTTTCTGCCAGATCTGGCAGATCTAAATCTGAGTTTTATGTCTGTGTGTTTGTAGATACTTGGTTTCTACATGTGCATTCTAGGACTAGTCTGTTACCTTTACTGGTTTTTTTTCCATAAACCTTCATATCAGGACAAGTTAAAAAATTACAATTTATATTTACCAGATTTGGCAGAATCGGCCAAATTCCTTATCGTGGGAAACTAGAATAACAGGTTATTGTAGCACCACAGACATTTTAGCAATTGACTATTTGGACAAAATGGACTTCAAAACGGAAGAACCGGGGGGGGGAGGGAATAAAATTGTGGAGATGGTGACAAGTGATTTAATAGCGAGATAGATATTAATTAGTTCTGAATAGGATTCAATTGAATTAAATTTACAGATGTAAAAATTACCACAGGAATTATGGTAACATATTTCAACTCTTCCTTAATTCTAATGTACTAATTTTAATGTACTTATTGTAATGTAAAAGTCATCATAAAACTTGTAGTTCAAAATTTCAGAAAAGAATAAGACTTCCATATCTCTGCCACCCCCCGCATACACATATTTTCACTTCCTTTTTGCCGCAAGGTATGCTAAGTTTAGTGCTGATTGCGGTTCTAAAAAGTTCTGTTTACAACCGTGTAGATTTTCCTTAACAATTTTAGATGTGAAAACTGCATAAGGAGTCATGTTATTGTTATTACCGCTGTTGTTGCTGTCACAAAATGTTGCTGCGTTAAATGATTCCATTGGGGCTGAGGTTTTAATGCAAGCACTGGAGGATTTGGCTAAAAATTCATTAGGTGTGGAGGAAATCCAGGTATCCAATCCTTTCATTTAATATTGAAACAGTGGGAAGTTATAGATTGCTTACTGAAGCAGATTGCAGACATTGTTTTAAAAAATACACATATAAAAAAAAAGATTTTTGGTGGTTTTTTGAAACAAATATAAGTTTATTTATTCTGTTTCTCTTCCCAGTCAACTTTCTAAATAATATTTTTGCAAAGAAAAAAAGCTATTTCGCACATTTTGCCAAATTCACCAAACTTGATTGTATTTTTTGTTAGAGGTATCTGGACGAAGATGTAAAATATGAACCTCCACTTCAAGTTAAAAGCGACGTCATCCTCAGAGAGGCAAGGAAGTTGATATTTTTTAAAAAAGTTTAAATGAATAAGATTCCCTTGTAAAGAACACAAAATGATTTTCCACTTGACCATTAATTCCAATTTTACACCATATTTAACACATAAAATTGAATTTTTGTGCACATATCGTTTTTTTTTTTGAAAACATCTTTTTCATATTTCAGATTGTAGACGCAATGAGGCCTAAGTTTTATCAGATGAATAGAGCGGTGGAGGCAATAAGGAACAGAGTAGAAAAAACGTTAAATGCCGGAAACAATTTCACCCGCCAAGACAAAAACGCTGATCAGTACAAGAGCTGCTGTACATTCTCTGATCTGAGAGAAGATCCCAACTTCCCTAATGTACGTAAAATAGTAATGACAGTATTAAGCGCATTTTAAACTTGTTCAGTCAACTCACATTGGAAATATCTGCAGGGTAATTTTGGGTAAGTGACTCGGTGGTTATGTAAGATTTAATGCACAGAGAGTTGTAAGTTTCTGAGAAGTTAACGCATGGAGGGGCGATAATTAATAGTAATATGCACATGAAAAATGTTCTGAAGAAGTCGGCAAGAGAAAGGACTTTAAAACAAACAAGTAAATCTTATTTATTTCTACTTTATTTGTTTTGTTAATAATAATACCCACTATTTTAATGTGTTCGCCTTCAACCTGGACATTTTTTGCAGTTGACAGTGAACACGGACGATATGTGCGCTGTAGAACCAACTTCCGGTGTGACTTTCCTGGAAACTAAGTATCCAGAGAAAGACAGGATTTTGGAGGTAAGGATCAAATATTCAAAGACCAAACCCCTCCCCCCACCATTAAATTTCAGTGGTATCGAGTATGAGTTCATAAATAATAATTTTTATCTTCAGACCATGAGATCGAACTTTTTGAACATCCCAGACCTGAAATGGCAGTACATCGCCCTGGAACAGGATTACATCATCAACTACCCAGCAGCGAAAATCTGTTGGCCGGACTATCAGCCTCGACAAAGGTAATTCATATGTAGAATGTCACCCGTAAATGTAGGAAAAGGGAAAATGTGGTAAAGTCTAGAGTTTCTTTCAAAAAAGTGTCAACTTGTCTTTGTAGCTTTGCAAAATTAAGATTTTTTTCAATTTTAAAAACAACTTACAGATCGTGGTACAAGGAAACTGCAAGCACTGTTCAAAAAGACGTCGTCCTTGTATTTGATAAATCGCGTTCAATGCAAAATTACCTCAAAGAGGCAAAGGCTGCAGTCGAAGCTGTTCTGCACAAACTGGGATCAAACGACAGGGTATAAAAATATAAGAAATTTATCAGATATTAGGTTCACTAAATATTTATTAAGAAATGCAACTAAAGAGACCAAGCCTTCAGTGCTGCTGATTTAACAATTATTTACTACAGGTCTACAGAGTTCACGGATTCTACTCGCCATTCAAAAAGACAAAAGCGAATATGCATGCTAGAAATTTTTTTCAATGAAATAATTTGTAATTTATGTGCACTTCATTCAGATTGGGATTATTGTCTTTGGCGAAGATCCTATCACACCAAGCAGTGAAGAAACTGATTGCTACCAAACCAAACTGGCAAAAGTTGTTCCAGAGAATATAAAGGCCTTAGACCGGTTTATAAACAAGGTTTGGATTTCCGTTGGGCCCAGTGCTGGTAAAAGCGTTTACAGCAAAGCATTTCACACAGCTTTCCAGTACTTTATCAACAGTCCCAGCTCGCAACAAAGATGTGAGCATTTTTATCTTTTATGGTTAGATTCCTAACTACTTTGGCAAGAAAAAATAGAATAACTTTAAAATAGAATCACTTTAAGGGTCTTAAAATAAAGAAAATCTGTCAAATAAAAAAGGTATTGCAGAATCTGATAATGATGCCAAAATAATATTCTTATCCTAATTGTGTCATTTTAATATTCGTAACGACATGTAATAAGCGTGCTAAAACAAAAGGGGTTACTGCGGCACTAAATAATATGGATGGCATATCTTATTGAAGCAATTTCAGATGAGTTAATACAACAGCTTCAGTTAAATTGTCGTCAATGAGCCGGATCATGAGGACTGGGAAAACGCTCCAAAGGTAGTAAAGACAATAACTTTCAAGTTTCTATTTTAGATAATGTTATCTTGTTCGTAAGTGATGGGCGACCCACAGATAGAAACACGACAGAAGAGAGCAAACTGGAAATCTTACGAGTCATCAGCGAACAAAAAAATCTACTCAGAAATAAAGTTATCATAGAGACATTTGGAATTGATCAAGGTAAGATTGTTGGTTCAGGGTAGGAAATAACCAAGTTTGTCCTCAATAACACAAATCTGACATATCTGGCATTGTTGTACAAAACTGACATCAAGGAATTTTAAAAAAGTAAGTTGCCTCCCGTGGGAATTGAACACCAACCTTTACTGGTTTATAAGTCTAACATCTTATCCATTCTTCCTAACCTGTCATGCCTTGGCAGTCTTACACTGTCAGACCCTCATAAAATCATGCTCTACTGTCAGACCCTCATAAAATCATGCTCTACTGTCAGAACCTCATAAAATCATGCTCTACTTGAATTTAGAAAAAAATCCAAGTCCAAAGAGAGTTAAGGTGACCATGAAACAAAATTCAGCTGAAGAGCCAACACATGCCTGGGTGGCAGAGTGGTAAAGGCTTCAGACTTCTAAACCTCTTAAGATCAGTGTCATGAGTTCAATTCCCACTGGAGGTACTTCA
The DNA here is from genome assembly GCA_038406175.1 of Haplosyllis leylae. Lineage (NCBI taxonomy): Eukaryota > Metazoa > Annelida > Polychaeta > Phyllodocida > Syllidae > Haplosyllis > Haplosyllis leylae. Next base: position 8,779 of record JBCAUG010454886.1, read on the forward strand.
TTTTTTGCTGAAAAGCTTGACACAATCCTTTTATTTACCCAATTATCAGACCGCAATGTGGTTCCCGTGTGCTTAGTTGAGGGTGTATCATTTTTTATCATATGCTCAGAATATGGTTTCCATCATAAATTATATATTTTCCTCAGAGGTCATCACAAATAAATTTTCAAGTCAATAGTTTCCATTGCAAGTCAGCACATGGGAAAATTGTACACAAAACGTTTGTACTGTAAATGTTGAAAATTTTTGTCAAATAAAATACTAATATGACCACCCTTGCTATTGTGTCTGTTTTGATTATTTTGTACACCTGATGACATGTAATATATTGATGAACGTGCTTACCTACAGAGACAGGGGATCCAGAGATACTGTTGAAAGCCATTGCAGAACAAAATCGCAGTGCAGGGGAGCCACCTGTGAGATATTTTAGTTCTAATTTGTACTCTCATAACTTCAGAACAAATAGCTACGCCTAGTACCTTTTTTATCAAAAATATTTCTTCCCAGGCATAAAAATGAAATAAAAGTTATTCTGATGCCATTGAAACGGTTTGAAAACGTCTCCTGCCTGGTAGAAGTGTAAAAAAGAAAAATGAAGGCTTTTCATTTTGATTTCATCCCACAGGGAGGGAATTATCATCGAGTAACTGACATTGAGAACCTACGGAAACTGATGGTGGCGTTTTTCAATCGTGGGATTTTCAGTACTAACCAGAGATCTAATCCTATCTATACGGTGCCTTACCATGATGGATTTGGATTCGGTAAATATCATCCTATTTAACACAGGTTTTTGCTTCTGTTCACACAACCATTCATGATCATTTGTGTTTTTCCTATTTTGTTTTGGATCTTACTGAATCAGATGAAAATTCATCTAATTGCACATGAAGAATACAGTTCATAATACATGGATAGGTGGAATTTTTGCACTAGGCATAGGTTCGTTGATTATTCATGGGTGGTGAAAAATGAATTTACACTGTACAAGGATAGTAAAAATCTAATTTATTTTGTCCACAGGTAGTTGAATACATTATGTGTGAACAAAATACCATTCACAGATAGTAGATTCCACCATATGTCACGCATTTATCTAATTCAACTAATTAGATGAATTCACCTAATTTCAAAATCAAAATGGGAAAAACAAGAATGAACCTTTACGCCTTTGCAGTATAGTTGTGTACAATTCTGCGTTCACGTGAGTATTGATTGTATGAAAGATGGGTTTTAGTTGTGCGACAATTGCACTGTCGTATTACATGAAATGATATCACTGGTTATCCTTATATATTACCTCATTTTGTAATATTTTATCAGGTATTGTTATTACGGCCTGTCTACCGATACACAAGAATGGCACATTTGCAGGCGTGGCCTGTGTGGACATGTTGATGAGGGATCTTTTCAGTGATCTCACCGCCTTCCCTAATCTGGATGTCGGCTACACTTTCATGCTGGATTCAACAGGTGATGTTTCAAAAAGTACCGAAACATTAGCTTTAAATGAGAAAGACACTGATATTCATTGAGTCTTCACAATTCATGTTTCTGAGTATTCCTATCTTATGTTGGGGATACTTGATGCAAATGGCTGTACTTGCCTTCACTCATAACTCAATATTCTATACAATATGTTGTTACCAACCATATTGAATTTCCAGTTTGTTTTCTTCTAGGACGCTATATGTACCACCCTCTACTTCCTGTATCCAGTGATAAAGATGATCCAGCTGTTTACGTGGATTTTTCGACATTGGAGAGATCAATGGATGCAAAGAAAGTCCGTGACAGTATGATTAGGTAACTCCTTCAAAACTTTGAATTTATGGACCAAATAATTCCAACATTTTTCCTCGAATTTTAAAAACCATTTTCAAAGAATAAAGTTTGTTTCTCATTAAATGCAGAAGAGAACAGAATACAACTATTATAACGACAGAGCATGTCATACCCCGAGGTACCACTCCGGCTGCAGGTGTAGATCACATACCTCTCAGACTGAGATACCGGTGGACTCCGGTAAGTGTAATTAAACAGATAGTGTCATCCAAACTGCTGTTTTATTCTATGATGGCCGATACAGTATCATTCTGTTTGGTTAAAGTCCAGGGGAATAAACTTTTGTACTCACCTCTTTCCCACATCTCTTATTCACTTCCTCCACACATCTCTTTCTCCTCCATCATCTATTATTTAGTAACAATATTACTGCTTTTGCACCGTCAGTTGAGAATGGTTTTCCAAACTCGTTTCTGCTCACAGACATGGTGCATCATAGAATAAGTATGAATCTTTCGTTTGAGTATTCTAACTCGTTCATGTTGTGATTTCCTTCATAGCTATTCAACACAGATTTCTCAGTCTGTGTCGTCCTGAAGGAGATGGACCAATACTCAGACTTTACCGAACCATACCACTACCCAAACCGAGTCTTGTTCCACCGAACAGACCAGAACACCGATCCACCAGCCCAGTACTCAGATATTATGTACCCAGGTAAGTAACCTGTTCAATGATCCACCAGATGACCCACCATCTTAGTATTCAAACCATGTACAAGTTTTACACCCAGTTGGGAATCAAGTTCCACAGACCTCACAAGGAAACCACCAGTTTCTGGGGTCTGTTAAAAATAGTCTTGATCTACTGATCCTGGTCCTAAAAAGGAACCCCATAGAAAATTGATTTTACAAAGGCAAATCAATCAATCAATAAATCAACCCAATTCTGCTTCCAGGGAATGCCACATTTGCACTAACTGTCAATGCTTTCACAAAGCCTGGGTCATATTACAACCTGAAGAATATCACCACCCGACAAGCCAGAGATATAGAGAGATTCTTTGAACAGGGATTCCCCAATGAGTTCAATATCAAGGTAAAGAAGGACAATAAACATGTGGAAATGAGCAAGTTCATAAGTAGAACTTTTTTAACTAAGACTTTAGGTAGAAAACTTTGACATTGCTTGTTTTGTTTAATCAATAGCAAATAGTATCGAATCTTGACTGGTATTCTGATAAAATAAAATCTCTATAGCCATAACGATCACTTTGGAGGTAAATACCCTTAATCATTTTTCTCACTCACTAAAGGTCACCAGAAATTTAGACTGGATTTGTAATGTGCTATGTAATGAAAGACAACATCGAATCCTGACATCATAATGCATTTTATACATTTCCAGAACGGTGTTCGAAAAACAGTGGGTGTCCTATATGACAAACTGCAGGGTATTTGGTACCATAAAGGGTCCACGTTCGAATCCACTGTGGCCAGATACGTTGGGACCCAGGACGGAATTTTCATGCACCACCCAGGCATTAGACTTCCACACCCCTATGATCACACCTTACAGCCATGGTAAACACAATAATAACTGTGTCATATTTTCATAATTTTGGACCGATAATTTTTCATCGTTGCTATATTGAATTTAAATCTATCATTAATTTTGTTCCAAAATAAGGTATGTCAAGGCAAAGCATTCCAATGGGAACCTCACTCTCACTAGTCCTCGGATGAACTTGAAGAGTGGAGAGATGATTATCACACTGGCGAAGACTCTCAGAATGAGGTAATTTAACATACTTCAATTTAATATACAAGTTGCTATGAATTGACAAGGAAGTGCAGCCATCTTGGATTATGCACTGACCTCACAATTCACTTGTACAGTGTACCCTTCCTGCACCAGTGGACTTTCACAATACACAGACTGTTAACAATTGAGTTTTTCACGATAGGCGTTTCTGTCAGATTATCTGACAGATCTTTACTCAGGGAAGAGCAAAAAAAAATTGTTAAAAATTTCCCCAGTGGGGTTTGAAACTAGGACCTCTGGATCATCAGGCCAATGCTCTACCCACTGAGTTAAGTCACTGTTTGGTTGTCTGTGCGAATCATTAAGGACTTTACAATGTCATGCTCTATTGATTCCAGAAATAATCAAAGTCTAACATGTGAAGTGATGCATGAAACAAACAAAGTTGCTCAGTTGGTAAAGCATTGGCCTGAGGATCAGGAGGTCCTGGTTTCAAACCCAGTGGGGAGCAATTTTTGATGAATTTTTTTGCTCTTCCCTGTGCAAAGATCTGTCAGATAATCTGACAGAAAGACCTGTCGTGAAAAACTCAAATGGATTTTTACTGTCATAATATGCAACGATACTTAGTTTGGTGTGGTAAAATAAGAGAGGTAATTTTTCCCTATTCTTCAGAACAACGAATGGCACAGACCAGGTTCTCGGTGTAGCAGCAGTTGACTTTCCACTGGCTCATTTTGCCCACCTTTTGAAGCAATATTTTCAACAGTGCAACTCAACAAAATACGGGTAAACTTGCCTTTGTCATTTTGTAATTTGATTCTTCAATTTTTTACCGGAATCATTTCAGTTGAAGATAAAATGCTCATCAATTTCCTATAGTCCAGAAATAATTTCAAAGCATTTGTGAAATTTTCGGTAAAGAAAAACAAGTGGCTTGACTTTGTGTCGGAAATTCATGTTTCTGTAGAAAACAATTTTGCTAACTTTCTCTTACAGGTGCATGATCATTGATACCAATGGGATGGTGATACTTCACGATGATTTGATCAATAATCTTTCACAGCGAAAAGAAGCTGAGCAGCACATAGTCGTTCAGGTCTCAGATTTGTCTCACGAAAATGTAAACACTGTCCTGTGTAGCCTGATAAATTGATCCTACCGCACAAATGATGACATAATGCAAATTTTACCTTGTGCTATGGTAAAAAAGTACAAAATATTTTTGATTGAGTGGAGAAGTATTGGTGAACGTTATTGAAGGAAAAAAAACTGTCACTTCTAGTGAAAGGTCCAAAATTTCGCATGTCAGTCTATTTTGTTATGTCAATCGGGTATCTTTGATATTTTTGTTACTTTGTATCAGAGAAAACAGTTTCTTTTCCCTCTGAAAAGGTGTCGTTCCTTCTTATTGTAATAAAAACTGAGATCAATTTTTAAAGAGGCAAGAGCAAAGTTTGTGAAATTTAATATAAGTAAGCCATGTATATAAGCTGTTAAACTTTTATTTTAGGATACTTTTATCGCTCATGAGTTGTATAAACAAGGGATTATGACCAGAAACAAGTGCTTCAACTCTAAAACCATCAAGTACCAGAATTTTTTCAAGGTGTCTTTCCTTTTTACATGTTCAAGTCTAAATAAATAACAACTTTGAAATACAATCTGTTAATAATGTCGAATTAATCAATTTCAATCGTTAACGACTCAGTGAATGTAGGGAAAAGTAGCCAACTTGGAAAGCACGGTTTCGGATCATTGCACAAACATGCGTGAACATGACTAAATACGTAAAGTTGACTAAATTTCCCTTAATTCATTGCTTCGCTCGTTCAACTACATAGAATTAAAGCCCTACTTTTCTTACAGGTGGACATGTCTGGTCATTCTATTGTTAAAGGAGGTTTTTTCGAGATGCATGAAGTTCCAAATACGAACATATTTGTCATTATTACAAACAAAACAGGCTCCAGAAACGATTCCTGCTTCTGTGAAACACACAAAGTTAGAACACAGTTATTCATACAATGATATTCAAAAGAGACAAAAGGTTTCTGGTAACTTTCCCTGCACAAAAGCATTACTATTTCGAAGAGTATTACTGTTTCAGGATGAGTCAGGAACTCCGCAGTGCAGCCCTGAAGACGACTGTGAGTGTCCGTGTGAAGCGCCTGCGCAATATGACTACTGTGAGAATAAACTTCTGACAAATGTGTATGTGTCTTAAAGTTTTTAGACCCAGTAATCACAAGATAGTCTCCCATTAACATTAGAGGGCAATACTGATCAGGGTCTATTTCCTTATTCCTTGGTTTTCCATACTGACTATTCCAAGCTTGCTGATCATGTAAATCTGGTCCTAGTCAATGACGGGCCAGGTCACCTTCCTGACTAGTTCTTCCAATGGTCCTATCTGCCTGGTCCTTCCAAGCTTGTCACCTACCTACCTGACCAAAGAAGGAGACACGTCACATTCCACCTACTAAACTGGATGGGGAGGATAAGTTACCAATTTACCTGGCCTGGGAAAAAGGGCAGGCATGGGTAACCTATCGCCTACTTATCTGGCTGATGGAGGGTTAAGTGGAATGGGACACAGGCCACCTACCTTTCTTGCAAGTGGGAGGGTATAATGGGAGAGGTCACTTACTTACTGGGCCATGAGGAGGACCCAGTAGGGATTACTCGGGTCACCTACTTGTCTGGCTCAGGGGGAGTGGTGTAGCAGGTCACCTACTCGGTCTCGGAAGAGTGGTGCCCTACCCCCGCCCCCCACATGAACAGAAAACATTGCTTTCACTTGGACCTCATACATGGCAGTAACAAATAAAATGAGCTAAATAATTTAATTGATGAACAAAATTACTCTTGCCTTCAACAGTGATGTCCCATTACCGTGCTCCCCGGATATCCCGCAATATTTGTTTGAGGATCTTGCAGAGCCAGAGAGAGATGATGAAGCCGTCTTGACTACATGTGGCTGTGCTCAGTCAGAAAGGTAAGTTTGACTGCTGTTCAAATAACAATGTTTTAAAAATGACCATGGCGATTGTAATAAAAATAATTACAAATGATTTCGGAGATTCGCAAGAGACAAATGATTTATTGATTTCAAGAGCACCATTTCGGCGTCAAATGCTTCAGTGTAAAAGAATTACATTGATTCCTACTACCTTGTGTCTTTTAAACGAGTTTTCCTGTATCACACAAAGTTAACAATATTGTCAACTTTGTGTCACCAATATTTACTATGTTGTGGTTTTGGATTGTCGCGTCTTTTCCGACTCTTTGGTCTCCTCAGTTAGCTAGCTTCAGGAGCATGGAGATTCCATCTGCAGGGGGTGACAGC
>JBCAUG010454997.1:0-48819 GCA_038406175.1 Haplosyllis leylae
TTATAGCTTAGACCACCACCTACCTGTACCTTTTTGGTATCAAATTAATCTATGTATATTAAAGGAGAAACTTACTATTGGACCTGACTCCAAAAATCCAAGGTGCTTTGAACTGCGGGTAAAATACAAGCGGGTAATTTTAAAAATGGCGTCGTCGCTCCAATACGATCCTGCTGCCACCTGGAGATAATGTGCATTGAAACAAGCAAGGTTAATAGTTGACACTGGTAGAAGGGGCATGTGATGGTAAAAAGTAGAAATCTCGTAGCAAGTGAAGACAGGTCGGGGACGGAGATTACCCGCTTGACTGGTTGTTACCCGCTCTTAGAACACTGACTCTATTTGCATCAGATGATGTATAAGAATCAGAAATTAGATGGGCATGTTTATAACAGGATTGCATTTAAGATTACAGATTTCTTTGGTCTTCTTCATTTGTAATGACACAATTGAAAAAGCACTTTGCTGTATTGGAATTCCCTTTTGTTGAAGATTTTGTGAAACCTCGATCACCAGGTCTCAGTGATCCCACGTTTCCCACACTAAAAAAACTCGCAGAACATTAAAACTGCCGTGTGCATTTCCTCTGTCTTCTATAGTACCTGCTGGGTGATAACGTATCCTGTAGTTGCGTTGAGTAATGCATTTCCTCTTCATTTGCTATAGAAGAATGTTTAATCGTGGAATTTCTCCATGTGAGATGAATATTTTTGTTAAAGCAAGCAATTTTTCAACGTAGGATAAAAGATTTTCCTGCATGCATGAGTCTTGTCAATATGTCTTCAACATTAGGAATTCCTTCCAAGACTTCATACTGAATACTTTCTTTCTTTTCTCGGTTCCATGTAGACTATCTGGTAAACTCAGGCGTGGTATGCAGACAGTTATGTGCTGGACATTGTAGACATTAATTGTTACGAAACTACATTGATAGTTATCTTCTTCCAAATTCCGAAATAACTAAATCTCTCCTTGTTCAAACAGAATGTTTCCTAGTGGAATAAAGCAGTCTATCACTGTGCTTTGGAAAGTGAGATCATTGAGAATGTAACAGGCTGTGAGATCATTGATAATGTAACAAGCTATGAGATCATTGAGAATGTAACAGGCTGTTAGAACATTGAGAATGTAACAGGTTGTGAGATCATTCAGAATGTAGATCTAACAGGCTGTGAGATCATTGAGAATATAACAGGCTGTGAGAACATTGAGAATGTGACAGACTGTAAGATTATTGAGAATGTAACAGGCTGTATGATTATTAAGAATGTAACAGGCTGTGCGATCATTGAGAATGTAACAGGTTGTGAAATCATTGAAAATGTAACAGGCTGTGGAAACATTGAGAATGTAACTGTGAGATTGTTGAGAATATAACAATCTGTGATAGTCTGTGTCTGCACCTGGGAGAATGAGATCATTGAGAATGTAACAGGCTGTGAGAACATTGAGAATGTAAAATGCTGTGAGAAAATTGAGAATGTAACAGGCTGTGAGATCATTGAGAATGTAACAGGCTGTGAGAACATTGAGAATGTAACAGGCTGTGAGATCATTGAGAATGTAACAGGCTGTGATACTTTGCAAAACCTGTTACGGTTGTCACGGCTTTGCAGAAGTGTCACCGTCCGTCACACTCTCATACTGCGCAGAATCCAGTCGACTTCCGGTGGTTCATGCCGTTTCAAGGAAAACTCGAGTCTTATGTTCCAAGTACGTCCGATCACTTCGTTTTGCTTTGATCCCAAGAGCAATTTAGGCAGCTTTAGTGTTGCATAATTCCTCAAACCTAAATTTGATGCAGATAGTTATATTCTGAACATCATCGAAAATTTCTTTCCAACTTTTGCTTTGATAATCCGTCGAAATCAAAAAAATTTATGGGTCACAAAACATTGTTTTTTGTTTCTTTTGGACATAAATATAATTGAATTGCGTTGAGAATTTGAATTAGAAAACTATGAACATAGAATTTGAATTTACCCACAAAGTGTGGATTGCTTTCACTTTCGCTTCTGAGATTTTGAGTTCCAATTGGAGTGAGTTTTATGGAAAATGAAAATAACCTTTCACCCTCCACGTAAATATGAAAAGTACGCCAGTCTTCATTTCCTTCGTATGTCGCCGTTTTGATCCCCCTTTCCGTCATAAAACCTGTTCTCAATCCGTTTGCTTCCTTTTATTTCGTGTCTCTGCCATCATCTAGATTTTTGGAAACTGATCTTTGTCCTTCTTTCAATATTTCCCTTTTATTTCTATTTTGTTATTTTGTCAAATACTTTTATATTTAACAGTCTTCTGGTATTTTCTCCAATATATCACTATCCACCCGATAGACTCTTGCTGATGCTATGAGAGAAAATTGCACCTAATTCCTCCATTGGAGTTTTTCAAAAATGAACTTGACCTTGGTAACATGACTTGAAGATATGCGTTCAATTATTGCAATCCAATAAGAAATGGTATCTTTAGTGTAGAACTTTTAAAACAAAATCAATTAATTGCAAAACAAATCAAATGAAATAAAGTGACATTTGAGAAAACCTCAATTACCGCCTTGGCGTGAACATATCCATCTATTCTGCTCAAGGCGCGAATCATTAACCCAGTTCGCACTGTTCGGTGGTTCCCAAGACTGATGTGCCTCACAAGTCTTATCACCCCTCCGAGGCTCCGCTTCGGCCTAAAGATCCGTTCACATGGGACGTTTGCGACTGCAATTTTTTTTATTGCAACTAATGGTTTGTACAGGAATCAATGTCGGTGTTCACATTGCGCCACTGCGACAAGATCACCAGTCCCTTTGCATCTTATTAGAAGCAAAAACAAATCGCAGTCACAAATCGTACTATGTAAAGGGACCTTAAGGCAGCCAAGATAGATTATATTTCAAGTTTGTATGTTCAAAGGAAAGGCAAAGTGAAAGTAGTGGACTAGTTTGGTGAAACTGTTTTTCAAACCTTTGGTCTTAGTAAATGGAGGAACGTTCAACATTCACAAAGAAACATCTTTCAGATTTTCTTGTCATCAGTGATTTTTTCTGAGGCAAACTCAGGATATATTGGCATCAGAAACATTATCTAGGATGAAAGTCTAGAACTAGGTTGACTGAATAAAAGTGGTATTGAGATAAAAGGGCTATACTGTGCAAAGAGGCTTTTTCTTGTCTTTTGATCTTCGATCTAATCAGGCTAAAGTTTCATTGATCTTAACCGACATATTCACTAATGTTTTACTTACTGTCAGATATCTTACCTGAGATATATTTTTAACTGTTTCACAAAAGAGTGTAATTTAATAAACTGAAGATTTGAGATTTTCCTATTTAGATATTTTCACTGAATTTGCTAAATTATACAACAATAAAATTACGTGAAACATAGCTTGTTGTTGATGTTGTGATAAAAGTCGTTTTCCATTGGCAAATTACAAAGAATTCTGAAATAAAGAAATTGAATTCCTTTTTGAAAAGCTATGAAAATTATTGAGGATTTTTATTTCGCTGAATTCAGTGAATTCACTAAAACCCAAATAGGAAAAACTTGATTGTAACAGATAGTCCTGGTCAACTTGCTGAATCGGACAGAAAAGCCAAATATGAAAAAAAAAACTAGGATATATTTGTCTTCAGAGGCAGTAATCCTGAAGAATAAATGACAATACTTGTGCCTAAAGGATGAGCCTACTTTTTCATATTTCAAATTTCTGGTCAAGATATTAACTTCAGAGAGCCTCAAGGCAACGTGGTTTGGATAGATCAAGGAACAATCACGGAAGCTGCCGTCGGCTTTTGGACCAAATTAAAACTGTATGAATATCATAATGTACACGACCGCGTTTCTGACACAGAGCAATGACCTCCGAGCAGCTTGTTAAATAATGAATAGTCATTTCAAAGGGACATTGCTATTGTTAAATTTTGTGCTTCGTAGAATAACAGCTATAATCAAACATATTGTCCCAGAGCATGAACTGCGACAATCATAGCCTGGAGATGTTGGTACAGAAGACAATAGTTGGTTCGTCTTGTTGATTGAATCCTGAGGTTATGTATTTTTGCAGACTATTTGCGCTGATACAACATCTCTATCTATTGCGAGAATAGGCATTGTGTTAAAGAAGATGTCCATTCTAAAAGATTCCACTATTTGGAGACAAAATTGATTCCGTAGCGCAGCTTTTGAAGACAGTTTACCTTTTAAATTAAGAATGCCTTCTCGGACAAAATGATAGACTTGGAATACTAGTAATACAAAGTAACTATTAGTACAACTTTCAAATCTGATTTTGTGAAACCGTGGGTTTAGTGATACAAAAGACATGACATAGAAATGACATATGGCAGGACTTGCTTGTTAAATTTTTGCTTTGTGGTTTCAAGTAAGAAAAAAAGAAGTGCAACAGGAAAACTATCAAAGTTTAAACGTCTATTCCTCCATCTATATTATGTTAATGTATTAAAATTTCTGTTTATTATTTTGGTCGCGGAACACGAAGCTATTCATTAAAACAATTAGAGAAACGACGAATTGGACTTTACTATGATATCATGTGTCCAAACTAATTATCTCGAAATATACTTTGAAATTTCGTGATCGTGTAATATGCGTATTGGGTTTCTGGTTCTGCAATATCAGGGGGATCAGCATGGCGGATCCCAGGCAAACTGCAAAAACACAAAAAAGAGAATTTCTCTATTTCACAACTGTCTTCAAAACATGCCTATACACTAGACATTTTGATTCATCAATTTGTCCACATGGGATTTTCAGACAGCGGATTCTTCCAAACTTTTGAAAAACAGTTTTGTCGATAAACTTGATTTAACTGGACAAACTGATGAATCAAAACATCTAGCGTATAGGCATATTTTAAAAACAGTTGTGAAAGTAAGGAAAGAGAAAATCTAAATTTTTGTGTTTTTCTTAAACTTGATTCAACTTCAATAATTTATATGCAATCCTCCGCCCTGATCCCCCTGAATATGTTAAATGACATTGATAAACACACAGAATACTCGATTTTCTGATAATTTGTTCATCATTTCCCTGAATTCCTTGTTAAATATCAAAATAGAAAGATCAAACAACTTTTGTTGTAGAACTGAAGTAGTACTTTCGCTTTGTTAGCAACAACTTGAGTGGAAAGTTTTAATGACTTCAAAGATCAGGTGTTTTAGCTCACCTGGTCGGGTAGGTAATTTTCGAGAAGTTAACTTGCCCGCGGCGAGTCGGAAAGTCGGACGTCTGTTCAGCTAATTTAATGGTAAAAGTGAAACTATTGCTTTGGGGTCAAAGAACGAAAATTTACAGATGACTTCATCTAAATGTGTTTTATATGGAAGTATTATAGTTAAGTAAACATTAGCTTTGTAAATATATTGTAAAATTATAATTAAAACGTAAAAGGGGTTCTCCCTCACACGATGATAGTCAATACTGACTTAAAGAGCTGCCTGAATCTCTCTGTATATAGTTTTAAAAATGTGGAAACTGGCTTTTGTGAACACATGTAAACGTATACAAATATCAGAGATTCGAACAAAAATCAATCAATCAAATCAAAGGGTCCTTCACATCACGTTTTTTTTTTCTGACTGCGACTGCGATTCTTCTTATCGCAACAAATTGGTTGTAAAAAGACTCAATGGATGTGTTCACACTGTGCAATTGCCACAACAACACCAACTCCTATCTAGTCCATTGTAAGTAAAATAGATGCAGTCGTAATCAGAAAAAAATCTTACAGTGTGAACTAGGCCTTATCCCCAGAAGGGTGGAATCAAAGGAAATGGATATCATAACATAAATCGAGGGTATCATAAATTCAGGCAATTACCATCATTGGTTTGAACGTCAACTTTGCATTTTCATATAATTGCAGTTTTTCTTCTTTTCTTGCACCATATTATGTTAGTGAATGTCAAGTTAGGTGTCAGTTGGTGCAAGAGTTGAGGACTAGTTCATTTCTAATGACACTGCGAAATGGTGTTGGTAACATTGGCATTCTTGCATTGTGGAGAGTTTGTGAAATCTTCTGATTCCAGAGTACCAATGAGAATATGGCAAAGGTTTCCGGAGCATTAGACCTTTCAAGTTGGCTGAACATACAAACTGACGGAGTTGTAATAATTGGAAGTACTTTTACAAAACGAGTCAAAATCATTTCCTTCTTTGTAGTTAATAGTTATTGTTAATGTGTTCAATAGATTGACAACCCCATATGCTCTGCTCTTAGAAAGCCTTTGCCTGCCACTGCAGAATTGTATGTTGCTATTACATCTGATGAAAATGTATAAAATATCAAAAAGTAAAAAACGAGATATCCTCATGACAATTAACAGAAGAATCGTTACACAAAATTTTCTAACGACATGTTCTGAATTTCGACAACGAAAATGGCCAGTGAAGGAACAGTCTGTCTCAGAGTCAACAATTTTATCTTGTGCAGTAATTTTCCGAAGCTTTGTAGTAGAACCGCACAACCTTATATCAGCAGGGGACTCTTTTTCATCCAATAAAACGAGTTCCTCCCACATATTTACTCTCAGTACATGTGTACAGGGATTCTTTACAGTAAACCTTACGTGGTAAAATGACACGACCCATTATGAAGATATAAGAATATTACGAGTTTCACTTTGATGTCTGCCGAATTTTTTACCAGAACGTGTGGAAGATTGGGAAACTTTATTGTCTGGAATTCTCAACCTTCCAGAAATAGTATGATAATTACAGTCTAAACTAGTTCTTCACGCAAAAACATCCCATCAGAATGTGTCAAGGATTAATTTATTTCCCATTAAAAAATATTTCATTGATGAAATCTTTTCGACCAGTAATGAATACAAAAACCTTTAGATGTGCAAAGGCAATGCTAATGGTATCATCTTGTAAAAGATTTTAATTTTATTAACAAATTGTTATAATTTTTTACATTAAAAAGAGTAGCAACTGTGAGGTTCTATGGCTTCTATGGTATAATTTATTGTCAACATTCATTCGTAGAGTGTCATATAGTTATTTAACAGCATTTTTTTTTTCAAAACTGTGTGATCGAGATAAACTGGTGGTGCTTTTAGACCACCAAATGAGAATGTTGCCGGTGGCGTTGCCACGTGGAAGATGGGCATGGGACCCATTTGGTAGTGGCATCTCTAGTTAAAATTCTAGCATCATCGCTTGCTGTGAATGCTGCAATTGAAATCAATATATTGCTTCACAAGCGTTAGCGGCAACTCTCTCGCACGGTGTGAATAGACCCTTAACTAATACCCTAGTACATTTTAGGGATCACATGAAGATGACCTTTTCAGCAAATGATGAAAGATGCCGGTGGAATTGTAACACTAATTATCACAGGCAAATATAATGGTGGTTTGCAATCTCCGGTTTCCAACATTGAAGCCATCAATCCCAATGTCCTCATACTCGACCTTTGGTCAGCGAAAAAAAGTCTTTCCAGTAAAAATAGAGATCTATTTTAAGATTTTCATTAGGAAACTACTTTAACATTGCCGCACTTCTCGTTAACTTGGCAATAGCAACAGTTTCTTCCCTGGCAACCATCTCATAGCAACCATTTCGTTTCTTAGTTATTACTAAACTACAGTAGTATTTTAAAAAATGTAGATGCGCAATTTTTTAATTTAATGGTTCTTTTTTTTTTGTTCTCAGCTTCAGAAGAGATGGAAATAAATGCATAATAACTGCATCTGTGCATTTAATATCTACGAAATATTTTCTGTGTGCATTACTTTTCTTTTTTCCTAAGAACTGTGTAATGAAATTACATATAGACGGAGAAGAATATTCGGGTGCAGAAACCTAGAAAAAGACGAGATAATATCTTTTGATGTCAGTTTTAAGCGGTAGAAACTACCGCCGAAATGAACCTAAAACCTAGTGTGGAAATGAAGATGTGATCCGCTCTAAGTTATATGATACGGCTGTAATGCCTTTATTTTCGTTTCCTTTAGTGTGGAAAAAATAGAAACAGGAATAGTGGATTTGATTGTATTTTCGTGTCAACCTGGTTGTTTCTGAAATGTAATCCTTCTTGATGTGCGATACCTTGATGAAATCAATGATACATTATAGTTTGTAATAAGATATGATAAAATAAAAAGTTGCAAATTAGTTTCCTAAAGTAAATTATAAAAAGCCCCACAAATTTAAAATTTCCAGTAATATCAATTATTTTTATCCAAGTCAGGAGAGAGAACAAATTGTCTCATTATAATTATCTTCAAAATCCTTCAACTGAGTAATTTGTCAAATCTAATTTTACCTAATGAATTAAAGAAAAGTTCTCATCCACAGTGAGGTGCCATAACATTTAAGGTTTTGAAAAAGTTACTGAAGTTTTTAGTTCTCTAAATGTATAAAATGTAAGCAAAAAATCCACTAATTTAAAATACCTTTACGCACCCAAATCATTTCCGGTAATGTTTACTATTTGTTCCAGTTCAGAAGGGACCGAAACACTAATTATAATTAATTATCTTCAAATCCCTTCAGCCGCGTAATCTTTTAAGACCAACAGACGTTAATTTAAAATCTAATTACATGATTAAGCTCTGTTGAATTCAAGAGATTTTCATAATTAAGTTTCTTTGATGTGGAACTGAAACAAGGAACTAGAACAAAACCGCACAAGGTTGCCACTAAACGTATTGAACTTCTATTGTGGCTGAACGACACAAACTGAGGACACAGGATCTTTTGTTGAAGACACTCGGACTTTCAGACTGTTAATTAAAGGCATCAATTTTAAAGACGACAAAAGGGCCTGTGCACACAAAGCAAAAGCGAAAGCGAAAAATGTCTTTGATGTTTGTATCTTCTTCTTTGACCCTTTTTAATTGTTCTTTGATCTGTTTCGCTTTTGCCTCCAATTTCGCTTCGTGTGAATAGGTCCTCACCGTTAGTTAACACCTGCACCAGAATGACAATAGTAAGAGAATGAATGGAGGGATAGTGTGAGATTGAGATACACCTGACAGATGCTCAAACAAAACAAAATGATACAAACGCACTGAAGGTCAATTGAGGCTATCTGTTTTGTTTTGAATTCATCTCTGTAAATTTAAAATGTAGATCTATTCATACTTTGAGGTGACAGGTTAAATATTCTAGGATGATGCCGTACACAAACAGTTGATCGGCGCAAGGTTTAGACATATGGACAGACAGACAGACAAACTCTTTATCTTTAAGAAAATCACATTTTAGTATTTTAAATTCACAAAATGTGTTGCTTATCATAATGTGTGTTAAGTACAGTCCTGGGTTTCTGAAATATGAACTTGTTTTGACTTGTTTGTACCTAGTTATTCCATGGACTTTATCTGATGTTCCAGACAAAGTACTGGTTGTGGCTAGTACTGTTTAATAATGTCGTGTGAAGACATGACTTCATAGGATTTGCAGCATTAACAGAAGTCATAATGGGATCAAAAAGGTGTTCTGAAACAGACTCTTTGCTCTCACTTAAATTGTATCCATCCTGCCATAGCATATCTGTATTTTGTTTCCCTTGTTTATAATTCCTGGGGGAGTTTATCTGTACCAAAATATCTTACATCGCCTTCCTAATCGATATCTTAACATGGTACACCTAAAACAAACAAATGCTTAAGCGATTTGCCCCCGGGTTGGCTGTAACAACAGATGAATCTCCAGGCTACAGTTTATGTAAGCGGACTGTTTATCAGGAATTCCTATTGAGTGTAGATGATCCTGAGAATTGAGATCAAATCCATAGGAATCCATCACTGCTCTATAGTAAGATTAAGAACCAAGAACGGAGATTATAATGTGGTTGTGACACGGTGCGGGAGCAGAAGAAAATTCAGAAATGATATCTCCAGGATACCCAAAAACTACTGAAATCGAGTTTTCTCGTAAAATAAAAGTTGGCAATCTTGACATTTTTGTGTTTGCCTAAATTTCAAAATATGATTGATAGAGAAATTCATCACATTAGTTAAAATTCAAAACACCATTACAAACGTGAATTTACTTTGAAACTCATTAGGCGTTTAACTGTTTCCAATTTATTTACAGTAGAAGTTGTACAAGAATGCCAACGTTGTCAACTTTGTGTACTACGGGAAAACTCGAATGACGTCTCACCAAAAGATGTGAAATGAAATACAAACTAACGTGCTGCTTCTCGAAAAAGTAAATCTGTAAATAAAATAGTTTCACACAGTTCCACTACGGGAAGTCCTTTCATTTCATTTACCGTCTGTATGGAATTTATGATTTAATACCCTGCATTGGAAGATTTATAGGGAGGAACCTTTTAACGAATCAATAGTGTGAAACATATTGTTAACAAGAAGCTGTGTTGAGTGGATTGACTTTTGGTCTTTTACAAATTTATGCAATCTGAATGTTTTCTGTTGTATAATGAACTCACAAATGTGAAGATTTTCACTTAATATGTGTAAAAAGAAAAACGGAATAGTCCTAAAATCTGTCCATCATGAATAACCTATTTGAATCAATTACTAAACCATTGCAGTCAATCCGAAATTATTCCACAAAGCAGTTTGCTGCAACTGTTTTCATATGTTCATACTTTTACGATATACTACATAATTGTTACTATGATTGACTGATTGACTGATTGAAAGTATTGATCTACCTTTCATAAACACAACGAACTATAAACAAATTAAAATCCACCTTGAAGCACAAATTAATAACAGAAATTAAGCAATACGACCGCATTGCAGTTGTAATGGATAAGGCTCCCATGTACGTAGATCTAATGGAACTATTCCATCTATCATTTACACGGAGTTTTCCGCTGCCAAGTCGCGGATCGGTGGTCGGTTCCGCTCGGTGATTGGAAGGGATATTACCTGCACGGGAAGCGCCCAAACACACATAGCTCGACGACGAGCATCACAGAAAACTACTCGTCTTTTTGCACAATGAAAAATTACAAAATTATTTAGATTTTAGAAACTATTTTATGTCAGGCAATTATGAAATCGTTAATACATATGCCTTTCTTATACTCTAGGTCCTTTTTTCTCTGCGCAAGTGAGAACATCACGACCTGAGAATTACCAGCGATTTAGCAAAAATGACCTATTCAAAATTTTGTTTTTTCGAGGTCGCTTTTGCATTTGAAATAGCAGTTGGCCAGTGTGAATGAACCCTTAGGATAGATGACGTATTATCGAGGATGTTTTAATGGTATTGTACACTGTGTCTACTGAAGTCGAACCGTCGGACCTCCGAGTCCGTCACAGGCTCCATTTAACAGAAAGAATAATCGAATAAACGAGTTCTATCATAAATTACCTTCATCAAGAGGATGTTTAAAAAAAAAACGGTAAGCCAAACCAGCTTTTGTTGTGGTAATTTTTCTCGTATTGCGCGAAATTTCGTGTAGAAAGATACGAGAGAGTCGATTATTTGACTGTGTACTTTGCTTAATACTTCTAGTTGTGGAGTCCAAACATTTACAATTGAATGAAACATATTCATTAGTTTATTATCTGACTTCCAATCAAATGGGTGCGATTCTTTACCCCATTCCTTCAATGCATTTCCAGGTGTTCACAAGCATCTGTCATGTGATGATTCCCGACAAGCTCACAAGGTTGGCTATGTTGGCATTCTTGCGAACTTTGTGTTCCCATACATTTGCAGTTTTCATCTTTATTGACACCAACTGATGTTGGTAAATGTGAAATTAGAAATCAAGTGGTATGTGAGGATTATATGTTAATGTTAAATGTTACATTGGACGAGTTGATTTTTAATGGCACAGCTAAAACGAGGTTGGCAACTTTCGCATTCTTGTATTGCAGATTGATTGTTAAAAACTCTAATAGAATAGAGGAATGGCCATTATAAATATGGGAATATAACTCTCTTTTTTAACTGCTCCTACCCGTTTGCACAAAAGTTGCAAGTACCAGATCAATTTTAACGCAATTGAGTATTCCCTAAATGGAATCAGTGAATTTAGCAAATGTGATAAATTACTGGAACATTAAACAGGGTCATTTGAAGATCATCTTTGTTATCATGCCTTCTTGGCGCTGTAGTTACATGTTAGTTTCTTACCGATGAAATAGCAGGTAGGTTCAAGTACTTCATTTTGCAAAAAAAAAAAAATCAAATTCTGTAGATTCTTTAGAATTAATTTGCGGGAAATCTCGAATAGTTCGACTAATCAAATGGTTGAATATACCAGCGTAGCACAGACTCCGCAGAGCAGACATAAAGCCTTCATTTAGTTCTGTGCTATAACCGTCCCCACTCATACATTGCTGTGTAAGACATCATCCACTTCGACGGCTTATTTGTTCTGGCGTAATATATTGTTGAGTAATGAGAAACACCGGCTCATAGATTGCGCAATGCACACCCAACATTCGAGTGGTTTTACTGACTAGTATGTCTTTACCTGTAGTTCACTGAATTTTAAAAAATCTAGAGATCTACAAAATTATGTTTACTATTGTGCTAATACTCTTTGCATGTGCTACTCATCAGGGTAGAATGGCATATTTACATGACAGTTGAGTTTTTTCAGAATTGAAGAATCCAAACAATCTCTAGAATTTGTAGAATATTATTGTCATTTTCATTTCCAAATTACTAAAAAATAGTATTCTACAGAATCTAAGGAATTTGCAGAATTTTTGGTCATTCTCATTTTCAGAATTACTGAAAATAGTGTTCTATAGACTCTGTAGATTCCACAGAATTCAATTTAGACAAAAATTGATTACAAACAGTTTTTTACCTGTTCACTGATTTCTGTCAAAAATTATTTATCATAAGTCAGTAAGACAGCTCAAATATCAGTTGTGTACCAAGCTGAGTAATGAAAATCATGGATTTGTAGATTACGCACCGTGTCCCATGAAACACACGCATTCCGATTATTTTGATTTCATCATTGGCGACGAAATCAGTCTGGAGATATTAGCCAGTGATATGATAGTGCAAATAAACATGATCCCGTGTTAATAAACTACCTGTATCCATTCTATTAACGCCTTTAAATCTGGTTGCAATATCTCTATGAGCCACACAATCTACTGTTTATGTGATAGTATCATATCTGTTAATGTGTGTTATGTTTGTGAGCTTTGGTTCGGGACCAAAAACAAATGTTACCTAATTTTTCTATTTAACGTCTGAGAGACAAGATTTTTTCACAAAGATCATGAATAGTAATTCGAAAATAAGCTATCTGGAACAGTACCAGTGGAAGTCAGTAGTTTTGTTATTGTTTGCCTCCTATTCATGAATAGCTCAATCGTCAAAAAAGGACGAATAAAGAAGCAAGTAATCCATTGAGCCTTTTGTGACCCCCCCCCCCGTCCCTCCACCCAGAGGAGCATTTGATTTTACTTTGACAACCCGTAATGGACAACCGAAGTGTGAGATAGCTTTGCCATGAGATTTGATTTTCACCAACCGAAATTGGATTTTCTTAATAATCTTCCTGAAAGAGAAATCGTATGAGAGACTTCATTTTTCAACAGCCGATTTCAACAAACTTCTGGTTCTCAAAATAAAACAAAATTCATCAGAATAGTTCAGTGGTACTAAGATAAAAGTATAGAGTGAAAACAACCCTACTAATGCAAAACGTACCAAGAACAACCAGCTCGAGAGAACTTCTCTGAAACTAAACTAAATTGCAAGCAGTAAGCCTTATGTCGTGTGAGGCAGCTATTAGAGAGACGGCAAAGTACAGACGTAGCTTAATCATTGCCTGACGGTTCTGATTAATTTGCCCATATTAAATTCTATGGGTATAAATAAAAATAAACTGATTTTCGTCTATCGCTTTAGCTACATTACGATAAAGTAATTATTCGTTTATTTTCACATGTCGATCGCACGGTAATTAAACCGTCAAGTTTCCAGCAGATTTGCGAGATACCCTGAGTTCAATTACTTCAATTACAGGGAAGTCTACTACCTGATGATCCAAGCGCTCGCTACGACTTGTTTATTTTACACGATCACTGTACAGGTTGGGCACGGTTAATTCGAACACGGTTAATTCGAAGTTCCACTTAATTCAAATTATATCCCCACATTCTCTTCTTATTTAATGTTAAATTGCACTGTTAATTCGAATTCCTCCTATTTCGAAGGAAAACCTTGCCGACGGATCAGTTCGAATTAACCGTGCCCAACCTGTATCTGTTTGTTTGAAAGTATACAAACAAGAGATGATATTTTCCTACGTATGTTTGCCGTTCTTACACAGAATGCGATTTCACTGTTTAGAAAACAAAGTCAAGTCTCATTAGATTCGCACTGTATTGTTTACCTGATTAACAAGTTAAAAGAGGGATCAATTGTGACGCATAATGATGGTCAATGAATCAATAGTAATGCATTATGATTGTGAGTGAACCACGAAAATGTAAACTGCGATTAGAAGGGAATTGAATTCTTTAATATTTTATTCTGAAAGAAGAATTTTTTCGGGAAATGACACATTTGCCGAATTAGACGCCATTGTTATAAAGTAGAGACACTTCATTGGGTAATTTTTAGGAAACTTTTAAATATTGTTCAAGCTCCCTAAGAAGTATTATTTCATCAGATTGTGAAGTGTTCTCACATATATTACAGGATGTCAGGCCGTGGTATAATATGTTGGTCTGATCTTGGTGTTGGCCTCTATGTTTTGAGAAGAATATGAGCGTACCAGCACGTGGTAAGTGTGCCACGGAAATGGTACTTCAGAGGGGAAATGTTCAAATTCTTGGGCACGTCGGGACACACCCAGCCACCAGAGTGATTCTTGTCGTTCCCCCAAATCTTTTGTTTGTACAATGGTATGAGTTGAATACGAATCAATCTAGTTTTTTCACAATGGAGAGCCTTTCATCTAATTGGATGAATTAGACGAATTTGACAGAGGCAGTGGTGCATGAAATAGGTGGAATTTAAAGTTCCATACAAGCACAGTTGACTCCATGGTGTAATGGTTAAAGCAGTTAGAATATAAGCAGGAGATCCTGGACTCGAACCCCACTTTTGTAAAAATTATTTTTGTTCAATTCATCTTATTAGACAAGACATTTTGAAAAAACTCGATCGGGGCAAACCCTGAAGATAGAGCATTTTAAGTCCTGAAAGTCTGGAAATTACACGTACATGCGGGGGTGTAATAGTTAGTACAAAAGGCTCTTGATCAAGAGAGTCTGGACCGAGTTTCCCTTCTACTAATGAAAGACGTTTTGTCCAAGCAATTAATTAGAAAGAATCTATGGTGCATATGTCTCAGAGGCCTATTGATGTTCTTTGTATCTTGACAATAGCCAGTAGCTGTTTTAGGTAATAGTTGGAGCAATGGATAATTGATTAATAGACAATTAGTTCGAATTGCGCAAATTTTTCTCATTAGAGGAGTATTTATCTGGATAAAATCAGTGATGCGAAAGATTTAGGCTATTTGAAGTCCTTTAATGGTGTTCCTGGTAATACCATGTAACATTGTGGCTTAAACACAAATATACTGTTAGAAAAACAAAAACCTTAGGCTTGTGCAATATTTTCATCTTATTACATCAGATGAAAATGAATTAAATGAGAAAGCATGCAATGGGGTTCTCCCTAAATAGAGCAGAACTTTCTCTGAATTCAGCGAATTCAGAGAATCTGATAAATCACTGAAGCATGAATTAAGATCAATTTAAATTTAAATGTCTTCTATGTTAGCTGTGTCTCTGTGGCATAGTCTCTCATACAGAAGGTTTAAGTGGGTTTAAGTACAGCAATCCTTTTATAAAATAATACTATTTTTGTCACTGAATTCACTGCGCTCAGTGAAAACATTTAGGAAAAACTCAATTAGTTAGGGTGATTGTTTTTTTTTCTGGAGTAGATTACTGTTTAATTATTCTCAATTCAGTTTTGAGAATGCCTTGTACTCATCCACAGTATTGACAGCAAACGAATGTGCACTGTTATTTTGTAGAATAGAATCTATTACTTATCCAATTTCATTTAATTACTGATATCAGATTTGTGCTTCGTTGAATATTATCTTGTTGTTATATTGAAGCTGGTATATTGTTGTCAACAAAGAATTATAAGTTTTCTCATAATTTTTATTTTTCATAACATGTCTCAAAACTCTCTTTTCATTTGGTTCGTTCTTCATTCAATTGTTGTACTACTGAAGCCCAGACTCCCCAAGGTGTGACATGTGCCCATATCTTACCCAACAGGTAATAGACGTGTTTACTACTTCACCTCACTCAGTTGTATTTGATGTGAATGATGGTGACGATAGCCGGTTACTAAACAGTTTTTGCAGCGTGTGGATGCTAGATGTTTTACTGCCCATCTTACTGGCAAATGGCGGTATAGTATTTTGAACATGGTGTGGGTGCGATATGTCTTACCGACCATCTTATTGAGAAATGACGATAATAGTAGGGAATTAATATAGTTTCAGCACCGTGTGGGTGCGAGATGTCTTACTGCCATCTTACTGAGGAATGACGGTCATAGTAGGGTACTAATGTAGTTTGAACACGGTGTGGGTGCGAGATGTCTTACTACCCATCTTACTGAGGAGTGTAAGACACTAATATAACTTCAACACGGTGTGGATTCCAGATGTCCTACTTGTCCATCTTTACTAAGGAATGATGGTAATACGCAGTAGGGTATCGATATAGCTTCTGCATCGTGTGGATGCCAGATGTCTCGGCTTCAGATTATCTGTGTCTGGTGGAAGTATGAAATCACGCCTCCGCTCTCTTAGTCAGGTTCTAATTTAGCATTAGTTTGTCAATGCCTGAGCAGAAGTAAAACATCGCGCCTCCACCCTGTGAGTTGGGTACTGTTATAGATTCAGATTGTCTGTGTCTGGGTGGAAGTAAAACATAGCGCCTTCACCCTGTGAGTTGTCTGTGTCTGGGTGGACAGGTTTATTACTGGACCCTGTCATACTACACTGAGCCACGGTATTAATATAGAGGATTCTGGGACCCGCATCATACTAGCTTCTCTCAGTCTCTTATTGAGAAAACTGATACCAATTTGTCGGACTAAATGATACAGTGACAATCAAAGTCTGAAGTGTTTGCTGTGGTAATTTACACCACTTGATGTATGTGGTAAGACGTCGTGAATGATAATTGTGAAACATTATGTCTCTGTGCGAGAAATTGGATACTTTTCAAACATGTCCTTCTAAAACAGGTTTGGGCTGTTGGCCAACTGAATAAAACAGATAAAACAATGATTTTGTTAGAAAGGCCTTTTGCTAAAAGCCATGCGTTAAGTAACTAAGTTTTCATCAAATAGATCTATGTCCACCAAAGGAACCTACACCACAGAAGGTAGTTTATTTTCTGTGCAAGCGACAGGCCTTAGTGAAGAAACACTGAATGTAGAGCATTTGAAAATCTGAAAATTACATGTACCTTGCGGGGGAGGAATGGTTAGGAAAAAGCCTCCTGATCAAGAGAGCTCGGGACCAACTTTCCCTTCTACTAGTATCCTTGTAATCATGGGGAAGCCGCATTGATACAGTATGAAACTTGTGGAAGTTGCTCAATAACTCGGCATGTTCTGTTGAAGTTCGCACGGGCTGCCTATGATAAAGGTTCAGTGCCTTCGGCACAGAGGGTTGCACATAAACAAGTGTTTCCTTCTTATACTGTTGCACGGAGAATAGAGTTTCGTTTTAAGAACATTTGGTGAAGAGTTTAAACCCATGTGATCTGAATCCAGAACTAATTAACATTTTTTCTCGAATTTACATTTCTTGTTACTTTTAGGTCCAATTTGTAGAACTATTTAATTTAAGGTAGATTACAAAATTACTTAATGTTCTCAGTAATTTATTTTCAATTCCTTAGAGCTTGGTGCAAAAGTGTTCTAAATTGTAAACTCGATCAAAAACATAGTTTTTGACCAGTGTGCAAGGAAAAACATTTGAAATACCATTACAACCTCATTGTTGTACAGAAAATTCCGGAATATTTTCAATGGTTATTTCAATATATTTGAAAATAAAAATCCCTCTTTCTCATTCAATTATAAGAGCAGCGTATTTTAATTGCAGATGCTTAAAAATAACTAATAAAATAATGTGAATTGACTTTTTTCTGCAAAAGAGATTAACAATAACTCAAGTCGGATTACGGTCCAAGGAACCAGGCTAATGCAAATAAATGGGCTTCAGTCTCTCAGAATTGAATTAGGTTTAAAATGTGAATTATTTGATGTTCAATGATGATGGGTCCTCGTGGAGGTAAAGCATTGAAATTTACACGTATGTACAAACACCTGAGTCGATCAACGAAACATTTAATCTAAGCACTTTCTTTATGGAAACCACGTTTAAGGGCTATTCACATCGAACGAAATTGGAAGCGGAAGCGAAAAAGATCAAATAACAAAACTAAGAGACGTCAAATACAATTTTCGGTTTTCCATTTGCTTTCGCTCGCTGTGAACAGGCCTTAGCAAATTAACACGATATAGTCCACTTATCAGGTCACTTTCTTTGCGGTAAAGTGATTAGTCTTATCTCCGAAGCCTGCAAGGATTTGGTGCCACACTTTTTGAACCAACCAATGAGATACCTTTGGACTACGTTACACAGTACAAAAACACGGAGCCCCTTGTGTTCAATAGACGACACTGGGTTTATAAACTCAGCAGATTCCAATGCAAATTTGATCGCGGGAATGATCAATGTGCATTCCTTTCATCTCCGGCGCGGACGCATCCGGTCGCACTACGTACACTAAGAAGAAAGAGCTGATTTCATTATGACATTATTTGCTTCCGAGATCTTAGATGTTTCTCAATCGGAGTAGTGTTACTGGGTTGTCTGTGTCTTAATTTCGTCATGCGGTTGTTGGATTCTAATAGATCTGCAGAATTGCATGATTTGTAGATGGGCAACAAAGAAGGAAGTCCACAACATATCCAGAAATTGCCTATTCTTGGTCTTACGTCCCTCTGTTTAATTGACAACTTGACTATTGTCAAGTATTGACTCTCGATGTCACAAACCTCTCTGCTAGATACAGAACAATAACAACAAATAATGAACTGTCTTACATTTCTGGATGCAAAGTGTGTTGCTCAACACACACGGGTATTAATGTTTCCATATATGGTAATAATAGCTGAGGATGAGTATAATCGTACCATACGAATATTAGTAGATCGTTTGGCCTAGTATTGTCCGAAATCAAAAGCTACACCGCAATTTCAATTGGCTAAAAAATTATTCCAAAATGTCCAGCGGAAATATTCATGGGCTGTGGTCCTTTTTAGAAATAAAGATTTTCTACATCTATCTGTAACTATCATTGATACTAAACTGTAGTAAAAGTCGCTCTGCACAAAGGAAAAAAATATTTTAAAAATAATTTACTATTAAATGAGGCTTACGATCAAGAAGTTTCTTCAAGCAGAGTAGAATAAAACAATTTCCCTTATTCTTTTTGCTTGATTCTGTCTTCAACCTCAAAAGCAAAATCGACGCCCGAACGATATATCATAGGTCAAATACGAGGGTAGTCGCTGTCGAAAACCTCTGCAGGCTAATGCGTTCTGAACGTATCAATATGCTAACAATTCCCAACAGTTTAGTTCAATCGTTAGCAGAGAATAGCTCCTAATGCGCTAATTCATATACTCATACCACAAGGGAACCATACGATATTTACATAAAGTTCACTATGTAGCCCTTTATAATGCTGTATGGAGTTTTTCCTTAATGGGGCAGAGCTTTTATTGAATTCAATAATTAAATAAAGTAACCCTGCATGGCAACGGTTGCCAGGCTCTCAAATGACGTCACAATGCCAGATTATGACATGACATTATGACGCTGAATTTGTGTACAGAAACGGTCACTACTTCATCAAGAGGATCACTTAATCTCTCGAATTTTCATTCGACAGCTAATTAAGGGAATGTAATAAATCGCTGAACTATGAACTCAGTATAAAGATCCTCCCTGTTTCTATATATTTTGTTGGGTGTGTGGTAACATGTTGGTCTCTTACACATGAAGTTGCAGGTTCAAATAATTACTTTACAAAACATTGATTCAGTAAAAACATTCAAATATTTGCTTCAATTACAAATCAGATGTAAACTATTTCAGTTTCTCTGTGCAAATGTTGTTGCTAAACTCACTCTATGCAAGTCAATTGGAACGACCCAAAGTTTCGGTTCGTTAGAGTTTTCTCCTTAACACGCAATTTGATTAGTCAGCACTTTTTGTCTTCTTTAAAGTTTGAAATAGATTTTAGTCTCACCAATTTCAGTATTAAGTATTGAGGAACACATCAGCAGAAAGTTGTTGAGGGCATAGTTTATCTAATTTAAGGGTGTGTTTACTCGTTCCGATGTCATGTTCGTCACTGTCACAGTCACTGTCAAATTTAACATTGTGCCAACGGTGATGGGCACTTTGACGGGCAGAATGGGATGGAACCCAGTTTACCCATAACCATAAACACAATGTTACGGTGACGGGCATGACGTCAGAACGTGTAAACAGACGTTAAGTTTTGCTTTTTAGCTTCAGATTTTTCCTTTGTGCACTGCTTCTCTGGGCAGAGTAAGTACTGCATACTGCTTTTAAAGACATTTCAACAATTTCAAATGGTTCGTGTTTCTTTGGCTGAATGTTTTCAATGAATTAATAGCATCTCAGCCATCAACTGGGGGTAAATTAATTCAATGAAATGCAGAGATACAAATCTTTAAATCTTTTTAAAACTTTTAAAGGTTTATCTGTTCATGATACACACAATTAATTGCCTGTGATTTTAAATGAATCCATGAATAAATGAACCCGTTAAAAGTTTTTCACATAGAATCTGTGTGTCCACAAACACATCTATGTAAATGTCGTCAAGACAGACGGATTAAACGTCGGTAGTGCTGCACATAAGCACATTCCTTTTAAAACACAACCCAACAACTTAAAAAAACCTTGTGTTTTTACCATAGGATTTACATATCTATGTACAAATCTTGGACAGGTTGCGGTTTTAAACTGCGATTTGCTTTCGCTATGGGCTGTATAGAGGTTGTTGTTGTTGTTGTTGCAATCACACCTGGTGACTACTTCTTTTGAATCCTGTACAACAAGTGTACTGCGATAAGAAAAATCGTAATCGTAATCGTACCGTATGAACAATCCTTTAATGTTGTAAAACACAGACGGAGAAAACATAGGTTGTGCTGCACATAATCGTAATTTCGTTCCTCCGTATCTGAGTCCCGGTGGATGCGGTACCGCAGACCCGCGCACTTTACATTCAAACAGACCGAACGGTGGACGTGTCTCCAGAGTCACTCTGTCTGTGCGACCCAGACACAGGGACGTCCACAGGAGAAAACCTCCGTGCAAAATAACCTATTGTTTGTTTGCCAGATGTGCTCGGCACTTTCTCTGTGTAAAGGTGAAAGGAAAGGTTTTTTTCAGCTCATCAAAAGTTTTGTGCTGAATTGACACAGGAAAAGCTGTGTAAGTGCTTTGCCCTCAGCTGAACGTTATTGTCTGCACCAATAAAGGTTTGGACTAAAGCCACACTTTGTTGAATTGAGTTTTATTATTGCACTCTCATTCACTATTACTCTACAGGAGTACAAAAACTTCTTCATTTTCACCAGTAGGCTCTTTTGTGAATTATACTTTATTTGCAAAATTTTACTCCAAGGGACTGCTGCATTGACCTATTATGGCCAATTGCAATTGTTATTACAGTAGTATCTATGTTGGTTTTTGCTCATTGCATGAAGAAGTAAATATAAGTGTTGTTAACAAAATAGAACAACAAATTTAGTTTTATTTGTTGTCAATGACATGAAAAACAAAGCATCACAGTGTTTATATTCAAACATTTCTGAAAAACTGTGAAGTTTAAAGTACAGACGAAAACAAACAAATTATTCCTGACAAAGCAGCAGCATCTAATCCCTTCGTCAGTAGAAAATCCCAAAATAATCTTATTTGCGTAAAAATAGAATATTATTTCACTCACCTCGTAAGATTCCTGAAGAGATTATTTCAATCCAAACCTCGAACCTGCACTAAGCCTTTGGATTATCCTATAAACAGGGTTATTGCAGTTAAAGCTTTAAACTTTAATCTAATGAATCTCTATTTCAGTCTCCAACTGATCTCGTCTCTGAATCTTAACATGACGCACAATAGACTCTAAAATTTCGCAAATTTAAGTGACGAAATATTCGTTTGATGATGTGTTTGTATTTTGACAATCCACAAAGATGTTCCTCATAGGTCCTCGTTTCTGTAAAAGTTTACAGCTGAGCACAAAAACCAAAAAGAAGTAGCTAAAACCTATATCTTAGTCAACAAAATAGTTTTTTGGGGTTCAATGTTGTTGGTCCAGTGTCTCAATTGCCGTTGATATGAACCAATGTAGGCGTCCTTTATGTCTCGGCATCACACATCTGAAGAGTTACTCCTGAGAGCCAGAGTCAAAAACGCAATGTCGCACCTTGCGGTATAAGTAACGAGTATAATACGCGCAACAGTCAGAAGCTGTTCGTACAGAAAGCAGCTTCACTGCAAACCCAGGCTTAGCGAAGCTGAAAACGCGTACAGATTGCCTTTGCCTGTCAGCGATGGTCAAAGGTCCGGTGATACTGATCACTTGTGAGAAGCCAATATTACTTGTCGTCTCAAATCGGTCTCTATGCGAATGATGCGCATTTGGTTTCTATGGAGTCTCCATGGTGTGTCCCTTCATTGAACTGTCCAGCTATTACACAGTTGTCCTGATGAATTACCTACAAGCATGTCACAGCACCATGGAGATACATTTAGGATTATACAATTAGGATTATTGCAGTTATACTATGGCGTTGCCTTGATACTGTGTTGTGACATAGATGTTGTGCAGTTGATATATTGTATATCACAAACGTGCCAACGTAGATCGACTACTGTATTATTAATTCTGATTTTTGGTGACTCTGAAAAAAGTTACCTCTTTGAGTGAAATCCAGTTTTGGTTACAAATTACCATACCTTCTCACACTTGAAGAAGTGTGATACAAAAACACGTGGTTAAAATTTTACCACACCCGCTGTTCAAATGTCATTACTGACTCAAAACATTCTTACAAACAAAAATCCAGAGACATCTTGAAAACAGCGTGTCATGTTTATACCTATTGCGTTCGCGGATCTGACTTGTTACTAAAATAAGGAGTAGGTGTCACACCAGAGGTGAATCTGAGGATCACATAGGCAAGAAAGCATGCAAGCAAGAAATCCACCCTGGCTTTGAAACCCACGACAGATGTTACCAGAAGTACAGAACAGGGATATCAGTGGCCCCACGAAAGGGACTTATGTCCCTTAAAATATTTTTATAAAAGGAGCCAAAAAGGAGCAGTTGCATATATATGCTTTGCAATCGACTATCGACTATTTCATAGATAACCAGTCACACAAAATTGACATGTCTGCCAATCTGCAACACTCATTTTTGGCTTTTCTTAAATCACAGACAACTAAAATTTCGAAAAAATGAAACTTCTTGATTAATAATTGATTGCACATTAGAAAACTGATAAGTCCCACATTCAACTGATAATCTCTAGCAAATTAATACACGAAATTGACAAAAATGTCAGATATGTCAATACTGTTAATGTTGTGTTATTTATGAAAACTACTTTTAGCATATAAGTACACTGTTTGGACGATGTCTGTGGATGTCTTAAAGCGTTGTATTGAAAATCGAACATCAGGGCTGTTTGTGCATTCTTGAATTGACTGGATGATTTCTATTGGTAAAGCATTGAATTCTTCCAAAGTAACTTTCGTAAAGCGAAAATGTTTCAAAGGAATTTCTCTGATTAAAGTTTTCTACAACAAACTATAGTTGTTTGTCTGAGACGGATGACATTTAAACGTCTTTAAATCAATGTTTTAATGAGCAAGTTTGACTAATTAGCCTAATTAGACTAATTACTCCGTATTGAATTCGGTTTTCAGATTCTATCCGACGTATCATGTAACTATCTATTGTGCCAATTCGCACCAAACTGGCTTCTCCGATCTGGCTTGCGACTAATTGTGATTGAATTGCCAAGTAAACGATCTGAGATCAATATGTAGATCACGCTAAGAATACAGACACAGAGAAACAACTGGCAAAACATCGGAACCTTTGGCACCAGCAGTGGAAGTTAATCAGAAGCCGTAAGATCCGCCGGTTAATATCATTGATGAGAAATAAAAAGAGTATAATTTGTATGGAATCCTTTTTTATTGCAGCAGGATACTGAAAATAATTGTACCGGCGTTAAATATTTTTGACTTGGCAATGAGGCAATATTTGATCAGTCCAAAAATGATTGTAAGCTGAGCATTTTATGAGTGTAGTGAAAGACTGGGAAATAGTCAATTATATCTGAAGTTTTCTGAGATACGGGCTGTTTTGTTTTATTTTGTTGTGATCTATTTGGTTTGAAAATGTTCAAGTTTAAAACAAAAATAAATTCAAACTTCAGACAAACCATTTCAAACAAAGCAAAACACATCAAATAATACGACGTCGTAAAAGTCACAACAGGCTGGCTTGTTGCTACAGTGTTTTGTGATTGTAACGTGATGTCATTCTCATGATGATGTCATGACGTCATTCTGTGCCAACGAATTCCCACCAATGACTGCATCCTAAGTAGGGCTACCTATCATAAAAGTGCCAATGGTTTTTCCTCGAAATCCCTGGATCACTCTAAACGACCCAGCAATACTATTTCAGAAAAGCTCCATTAAAGCCGGTCAGCAGTTGGTACTGCTTTCAAATTGACAGACATTGTGGGGCCTCTGGCACCTCTGTTAGCTGCTCTCCGGGTGAGCTGTCCACAGCGTTTAACAGACGGGTCAGGCGGGTTAATGCCAAATTACAGCCTTTCCTTGTTCCAACAGGTCTGCCGCAACACGAGAACTTTGGGCGGAACTTTGACCTTTACAATTTACACGTACAGCCTGGTTCTATCACGAACAATGCAATTGATTTCAGCGCTGGAACTCGCTAATACAATGTGATGTATCATGATCCATTCTAACGGCCTATTCACAGAAGACGAAAGAGAAAGCGGCAGCGAATGTTAAAAAGGTTAAAGATTAATAAATAAAGATAAAAGAATAAGCGACAAAGATCAAAGAAAATTTTCGGTTTTTCTTTTGCTTTTGCTCAGTGTGAACGGGCCCAAGAGCAAAAAGTCATTTGAGGTAATTTGAAATCCAATTTGATTTGATTTGTTCAGTTTATTTTTGTTTTTCAACTCATTTACTCGTATTAAAGTCACTTTATCTAATGAAACAAATAAATTTGAACTATTTCCTATGAAGTAAAATTAAATTCTAATGGAATCAAGTGAAAAGCATTCAAATGAAACCACATGAAAGCCAACCAAAACAAAACCCTTGATTACAGTTTTTGTCTTCGAAAATTAAGTTGAACTGGCGTGCCCTTTTAATCTATTAAAGCTCATTTTAAATCAGTTACAAAAGCTGGAACTGTTTATAGTACAGGGTATGACACGTGCCAAAGGAGGTTCCATACAGGCTCTGCCGACACCCCTGTGCGATACCGGTACAGTCTATGGCTAGCTGAGATACCCCGTATATATGAAGCGCACTGCTAGTAGAGCCAGAGTAGAATAACTGTTACCACTCTCACACCCCCCGAGTTGCTCACCTTACAATAGCACGGGCTAAGTGCATACTAATAGCTATGATCTGTTTTTTTTTACTGTAGTTATTTCTATTTGCTGACATTTTAATATGTAGACTGAAACTGAAAATGTATGCATCCTGTGGCAGAGAAGCTGGAAATCCAGTGTTATTTTTAGAGCAATTGTTAAATTAAGCAACAATGTTGTATAATATTTTTCCCCTTGTTCAACTTTCAAGTAACTATTTCGTGCTGCAGTGGGATAAAAGATTGGAAATAATATGCAATGCTTAAAAAATGGTATTGCTCAGTGTTTTGACTGGTCTTGACGATTGAGTCTGTGTAGGATTTCTTATGAGAAATTGACTACATATTTAGATTGATGTAATTGTAATTCAGTACACGAAACATTCACAGTTACATTCTAAATGGAACATAACTTTCAAACAATTCGGTGAATTCAGAGAATCTGAGAAATCACTGATGTACAAATTTGGTTTAGTGTAAACATTCTCTCTGTTATCAGTGTTTTCCTGGCCCTGTGGTAGCATTCTAGTTTCTTACACAAGAGGCAACAGGTTCAAATACTCCTTTTTGTTAGAAAAACTACATATTCTGTATATTCTTCCAACTTCATTTCGAAAAATTCCAATAGGTCGCACACAAACAGATATTACAGTGATAAGCATGTTCGTATTAAGATTGTGCGCCACACTAAGAATCTCACCTGTCGAACATTACTCGGGTTTCCCACATTAAAAGCAGTTGCACCGCATTGCGAGCGGGCGGAGGCAATACATTTCATAAGCACCATGGAAACCGACAAGGCAAATGCTCCAGTGTAACAGGGCAGAGGCCCTTTTGATCGTAATATCGATATGTGACATGCACTGTGCCTGTGGGGCTCTTCAGTGATATGAACTCCTCGTCAAAGCTGTAAGGTTCGGTTGGGCCTTCTTGTCAAGGAAATTCACGAAGCTTTTCGAAATAACTTGCGTCATGTGTAGTACGGCATACATTTTTTGGAACTGTTTTTTTGAAAAAATATAAAATGAGGGCCCGAAATTCATTGTTAAGCTCTTAAATTGTATTCCGGGGCCTCCAAGTCTGGATCGCTAGTTTTACCTGTCTTGAATAACTTGCATTATGATTTTTGAAAGTAAGATTGAATTGAATTGATTATTAATTTTTTACTCACCACGAAATCAAATATGCTCAACAAATGTCACCAAATCTGAAAGTAAAAGAAGCATAATAATTAATTTGACTTCACATTATTTAGATCTACTTGCAAAGTGAATATCGAATCCGCAACCTTTTTACAAAATACATTCTGCTCGTGGTTAATTTCCAAGTGCAGTAAGCTGGGTTAAAACTCAATATACGTATTTTTACCTGGGAATTGGAATGAAAGTATTATATTTCATATGGCGCAGTTGTCATTAGTTAAACGGCAAGATTAAACATGAAACTGTGAATGCGGTTCTAAAATGTCTAATTCTTAATTCACAGCTTTGTTCGCATTTACGTTGACATTTGCTCAACAGGATGAGCGCCTAATGAAGTTCACGATACGATCTAGACGTGAATTCATTTTCGACCGTATTCTAAAATTACCACACCTCCATGCCATTTTCTGTTAAAATTATCTCCCCATCTCCGAAATTTGACAGACACATCTTCATTAAATGTCTTTTATTTGCGATGAAAATCCCCTTCTCTTTGCTCCCGTTTTGTTCGGTAGTGAAGCTCCTGGGTTGTTCATAATAAATTACCGTTCTGCCTGAAGCTTCACAATCTCCCCCTGTCACTTGTCAAGCTTAATGTGCCTTTTATTGAGTAATTGAATTGGGAAGAGACAAAAAACAGCTACAAAAAAAGTCACAGATCTGTGGGTTATTATTGAACAAAAATACCACAATAACCTAGACGTTGGTGTTAGACCAGATCCTAAAGAGATTCTTTTCATCCGTACCAACAGCGCTTTCAAACCTCAGAATATAACCAATAGAGGTGGGTTACTTTGGCGCTATGTTAATGTTTTTCATTTTTCAAAGTGTTTGGAGGACATTAAATGACACTCCTGCCTTACATTGTGCTTCATAACTGGTGCATGAGGTATTCCTCGCAATCACCTCTGAGAGCTACACCTATTGAGTAGCTAATTCTGCGAATTAAGATTTTGTGAAATTTAGGAAAACCCTACTAAAGTTATTTTCATTTGTGTTGAAGCTGCTGTTAAAACATATTTAACTAATAATGTCCATCTGATAGTTCGTGATATGAAAAGAAACAATGTCTTTTGTCCAAAAACTATAAAAACACGAATCTATCTTTTGACTGAAGGAACTTCAATGTTAAGTTTGTGTGAGAATCTAGTTTTTCACGATACGCATTTCTGACAGATCTGCCAGATCTGACAAATCTTTGAGTGGATTTCTACTCCTTGCTGTTGTTCGCGTTAATTATTTTATGAAGTGTACATAATCCACCAAGTACTGGAAATGTTAAATAACTATTACCCCTAAAATTTAAAATGCGATAATTCTTTAATAAAATTGCATTATTGTCTGTCAGATCTGTCAAATCTGCTTATCGTGAAAAACCCGAATGTGTGGGTTCAAAATAAAGGATAGTTGGCTAAAACTGTCCGGTCTAAAAATACCCCTAAGTCAATAAGATTGGCCGCCTTAGTTGTCTTTATGGTCATGTTGCTCTTTATTGAATTTGAACAGAATCACCCAACACAGATTTGATAATGACAGTTTTTTTCCTCTGGCCTAAGGACAGTAATTGATGTCACACAATGTGATCTTAGTAACCATAGATCAAAATTCCACAGTGTCCTCAATATTGCAGGGTACGATACTTAGTAAAACACGCGTCGCTTTAGACCGATTGCGCCTATAATTACGTACTTACTACTCTGTTAGAGCCCACTTACATCTAGTGACAGCAACACGTCTGCGACGTCGCTGCAACATCGCTCCGAATGGATTGCAAAGCGATTTCCAAGCAACAGTCACTGACACTTGGTGTAACAGTACAGAACAGAATTCATATGTTTGATTTGGGAGCTATCTCGCAGCGGTGTCGTAAACGCTAGATGTAAACGGGCCTTTACCAGGACAGCCAATAGCTAGCCGAGACTACCTATAGATCTATATGTAGAGCGCAATGCTAAGGGTTTGTTTACACTTACCATCAACGTCATCGTTTCTGTGGGTGGTACCTTTGATCTTTCTAATGATATAACATTATAAACAGTAAAAAACGGTGACTTTGATGGTTTGTGTAAACGAGCATTTTAATAGGACCTGAGTAGTAATACACTTCGCTTACCTCAGTGTTTGTTACTTCTTACAACGTAGTTTTTTTCTTGAAAGATTACAAATTGTATTTCTCTCATTTTATATTATTTTTGATTTTCAAAAATAGTAACCAAAGAATTACTAATTTTACAATATTTATTCCATTGCCAACTTATTTATATATTCTTTCCCAGACTAATAGAACGGACCTAAAATGTTCATTATTTTCCCGCAGGTTAGAAAGGTAGAACTAGATAGTCTGTGGAGGTTTAGCCACTGCTCCTCAGGTCTCAGTGAACTTTCCATACAGGGAGGTTGTGGATGGTATGTGGGTTAATGTCAACATTTTGATCCGATGCAGGAGGGTGAACTTTACGTCACCAATTGACAGTTAGAGGGGAAGTGTTATTACAATGACCCACAGGGGAGGATCTGTCCTTTTGGTTTATATCTCTGTTGTGAATGACCTGAATGTATCAAAGCCTACAGAGCATAGTTTGTCCGAAATTCACCATTTTAATAATGTCCTTTTGACCTTGAAGCGGACAAAACTATTTGGTCATTGGCGGGTTTGACTGTTCATATAAGTGTTTTTTAAGTATTTACAAAGATAAGACTTATCTTATCTCTTAGTCGGTTTAAGTCTTCATGTTGTGAATTGTCTCATCAAGACAACCTTCTATTAATATTAAGTGAAAAAACCGCCAAACCGCCAAACCGCCGTCGGTATTCCACATGTTCCCTACTGATCATTCCAGCCTTGCTGATCATGCTGGACTAGTCCAGCTGGGGGGGGGGGAGGGGTTCATACTGGTCCTTCCAGTGCTATGTACGTGGTCGGTACGAAGGTTTCCTTTTGAAGCCCAAGCAAGAACTATTGTAAACCAAATCCAATTTGCAATTGCTTTTATTTATTAGCTTTTTTTTCAAATTAATAATCTCACTGATTTGAAACGCTTCCAAATGCTAAGTCAATGAGGACCGTTTTCATAGTGGAGTCTGGTTGATATATTCGCACGTTTAATTACTCTGGAGATGATTCCCTTAGTCACAATTATGTGCGGGAATCCAATCGTCTTAGTAACGAATTTGTCTTTAGAAAATATCACCATTGGGAAAACTATGTAGTTCTGGTTATTATTAAATCATATAAGAGCTTGATATGATTCCACAGTCAGATAGTTCACGATGCGTATATTCTGTTCAGTGATGCCTTGTTGTGCACTCAATGCAGTATATTATATCTATTGTTGTTTTTGTCTGTATCAGGTCTTTTGTTTTCCTTTCTGATGTACGGTTAATTAGAAGACGAAAAACTAAAGGGAATTGTATGATATTGAGCAGATGGAGAAAGACCATTTGTTTTAAGTCAGTTCAACAATCTAGTTTTTCCGTTTTTGATTTTGGCAAATTTTGTCGACTTATTTTAAATACATGTCTTCTTTTTTGGCAAATACAGGTGTGAATTATGTACCTGTATCATTTTGGAAATAGTAACCTGTGCACAAAATTTCACAATACCAGTACTAATTACTACTTGTATGACGTGTGTACAAATACTGGTAGCAAAATAATTTAACAAATTCAGCAAATTTAAGACACAATTTTAAAACGGAAAAACTCAAATGGGTTATCTTGATAATATAGATATTTGGGGAAAAGTCTTGACGAGACCTGCGCAGAAGTGGAAGGTGGTATTTGGTGAGGATAAGGCGGAAGTAGAAAACCACTCATCTGAGTAATAATTATGACAGTGAAGTTGACGATCAAAAAAATGCCTACAATTCTGATGAAAGGAGAGCCAAACGGAAGCGGCACTGTCGCCAAAGCAGAAAATATTTTTGCTGTTGCATTTAGAAGTAAACTACAACAAGGAATTGCTTGTATTAAGTGGTTGCGTACTGAGATCCAAGTACAGAACTTGGGTTATGACTTTCGGATGATATCTGTGGAAAGTGGGTCTATTTCTGTGTCAATATTTCTGAGACAAATATCTAAGGAAATACAACCTGAGGGTTACAACTGGCGATTACATGAAGAAAATGGAGCAATGTCCGGAAAGATACTGATGATATCAATAAAAGCAGGTCAATTAGTCTTTTTGTTTCCTTTCAGATTTAAACAATGAATTTTGTCCTTTCTAAATAATTCTCCAAGCTGATTATCTTAAGTCTGAACATTTTTGCTTTTTAAAAACATTTGGAGGACATAAGTCCTCTTCGTGGGGCCACTGATACCCCTCTTTTGGACTTCTCGCTTGCATGTTTTCTTGCCTGCATGCTACTCCTCAGATTGACCTCTGGTGTGAAACTTGCTGACTGTATAGAGGTCAGCATGGCAGCCAAGTCTTTTTATCCACATACCTGCAGACGTGTCCACAAGCATTGGTGGAGGTTTGGAGCTCGAACCAACGACCCTCTGTGCGGCGAGCACAGCGCTGTAATCCATTCGGTCACTCTGGCTCGGCTACTCAAGTCTGAGCATTTGTCATCCAGTACATCTTGTTCATTATCAATAAATCTTCTACTCCACTGCACAGGTAGAACTTTCCTGGTTTGCTTCGTGTTCATAGTTTTTTGGTGAATTTTAATTATGACTTCAGGGAGTTTTAGCACAACCACGCAAAGCTGTAATTTTTCTTACTCAGAGATATGCACTGGTTACTACTTTGATATTTTTTTCTAGAAAGCAACACAATGAGTAAATAGTCCACAAAATTGTAGATCTAACATATTTGAGAACTTATCGTTGTCAATGTGGGACACTATACTTTCAAAAACCTGGATCTTTTCAATATTCTAGGGCATGGAGCCATTTAAGTTAAAAACGTTTACGGATTCATCTATTCCTAATCACAAGTAATTAATTTTGTGAATTATGAACAGATAAACTCTTTCAAACAGTTAAAGATATCTCTGCTTCAAGCATGGGACACAATTAATCATTTGAAAATATTCATCATAGGTCTGCAACTGGCAATCAGGTTTTTCACCGTAAGGAAATCTGACGTATTTCTGTCAGATTTTTCTGACAGACCTAAAGTTACACAGAACAAAATAAATTTCATCAAAAATTGCCCCCAGTGGGGTTTGAACCCACAACCTCCTGATCGTCACTCTTATGCTCTGCCAACTGAGCTAGGCAGGAATCTGTTGGGCATGAGATTTCTGAAGTGAGCTTTGTTTGTTTCATGCACCACTTCACATGTTGAACTTCATTTCTGTAATCAATAGAGCATGAGCATGAGTCCTTAGTGATTCAAAATTTTTTTTTGTCTTGTGTAACTTTAAATCTGTCAGATAATCTGACAGAAACGCCTATTGTGAAAAACCCGAATTAAATTTAAGAAAGAACTGACGTGGCGCTTCCTGACTGAAGCGCACGACTCTCCGTGTTGTTGCAATACACTTGTGAGTAGATTAATTAAAGGTAATTTGAGCTGTGCAAGTTAATGCTTTTAAATTTTAATAGCTTATATAAATTTTAAAGTGACAGTACTTGGCGAGCATTTCTAGTTAATTCTGATTGGTCAGCTTCAGCATCATCAATATTTTTAAAATTATCCTATTGGTCAACTCGGTGATTTTCTGCTTCCGCTTTGCCCTCGCCAAGTACTGTCAGTGTGTGCTTCAATTGTTCTGCTGTGCAATACTAACCTAGAATAAACAAATGAGTGAATTTTTAGCTCTCGAATGAAAATTCGAGAGATTAAGTGGTCCTCTTGATGAAATAGTTCTCGTTTCTGTACACAAATTTAGCGTCATAATCTGGCGTCGTGACGTCATTCGAGAGCTTAGAAACCATTGTCATGCAGGGTTGCTCTATTCTCAGATTGAATGCCCCGCATTTTGACATTTTTGTGTTATTGTTAATTCCAAACACATCTGTTGGGGCAATAATGTATTTCTAATACAGTACATTTAAGAAGCAGTGTTAATTTTGCCCAGGTAATGAGCTGCACTGTAATCCTTAATCTTTTCATTAAAGTGAAAATGTTAATGGAAGTGCCTGGTAACTTCACGTTGAACTTGCCGTATCTGACCGAGAAAACAAACAGAAACTAAAACAACCAGCAACGTTTTTGCGTTGTAACAAAACCTGGTGCGTTGGTTTCTTTGCGGAGAAATAAATTGGAAATTGTTACCATCTGAACTAATTTTAATGTCTATTAACATTTGACAATGTAGTTTGAATTATAATTTATTCCAGTCACTCTATTGATTGTCTCATTTAAATTTTTTTTTAAAACGCCGCATTTCAAACTTCGTATTTTACGGATAACTTCTGTACTAACTTTACTGAACTTGATTTTCACCTGTTGGAATCGCCCCAAACAACTTGTTTTCCAACTTGTTGTTGCAAAAACGTTAATTGCAACTGCGGACAGAAAGCCACTGAAGTTTAATGGACTTGAGTTGTCGATTGGCTTCTCTTTACCCACGCTTTTTATTTCTAACTGATTTGTAATTTTGTAGCCAAGTGAAACATGAAAGGTTTGTGAGCTTTCAGTAGAAACACATAACTTAACGTGGCTACAGTCGTTACGTCGGTACAACTTGAACATCAATTTAAACTTTGTGGAGTTCAGAGTCCTTCACAATGTTCAGTACATCAGTAGTTTTTCAGCATTTCTGCTTTTCCTGTGATTTATCTCATGAAGACAAAAATTGAAATATGTGTACGTTCATGGGATAGGATTTTGGCATCACAGGGTCGTACATCAGTACTAGAATAGTACTAGAGTATGCACTGATGCTTGATTTTTTTCACGCAACATAAACTACCTTTACTTCTGAATTACAATGGCAACAATCGTATTTTCCCGATTTTGCACAAGATCCATTTAATTCGATGAATTAGCTGAATTCAATTGGAACCAAGTCAAGTATATACAATTGAAGTCTGTTGAAAGCTTCCTTGTGTCTCTCAGTCACAATGGACTCATTGGTGTAACAGTTAGCATGCCTGGTTGCTGACTAATAAATTGGGGCTCAAACATCAAAAAGGTCCTTTTAATTTGGATTTTTCATTATGTAATTAGTTGAATTAGGTGTATTTTCTAATTCAAAAACGATAAAATTTAAATAACTTAAGAATAGCAGGAGTGATAATGCCTTAAAGGCCCATTCGCACTGTCCGATTGCGACCATAATTTTTGCACTATGTAGACTCCCTTTTGGATGTGGGGTTTGCTATTTTGACAG
Organism: Haplosyllis leylae; assembly: GCA_038406175.1. Lineage (NCBI taxonomy): Eukaryota > Metazoa > Annelida > Polychaeta > Phyllodocida > Syllidae > Haplosyllis > Haplosyllis leylae. The sequence goes on from JBCAUG010454997.1 coordinate 34,236, forward strand.
GGGTATGGTGTCGCCAGAAATTTTTACTTGCCTGCTCTTGATTAATTCGATCACGGTTGACTGCACTGGCAAGAGGTAATTCTGTGGGACGTGTAGTGATAGCTCTTATCGCAACAAATGGGTTGTGCAGGATCCAGGAAGCAGGAAGTGTCCAGTACTGCCTACTCTTTTTCGCAAAAGCAGTTGGACATCGCAATGTGTGAATAGGCCCCAAGGGTTGTCGACACAGGTGTATAGTTTCATAGGTCTCGTAACAAGGACTTAGAGAGTCAATAGACTCCGTCGCATTTCCTCCCCATCTAATGAAATGTTTTTCAATGCTTTGTTGACAGTAAGTTGATCCTTGTTCCTTCGTGGTTTTGTTGAATTAAAGAAGTAGATCTGGGTCGTTTCTATCGAAACTGTCATTCATTGAGACCATGATACTGTACCTTGTACTTTATATTTTATTACCTACCCAAAGTAAACTACCGAAACTCTTTCAGAAAAGTCATTAGAAAATTCTGTGTATGTAGTACAAAGGGTATACGTCTTGAAAGGTACGGGGCTGTGGTAAATGGATATAGTTTATTTATTACTGACCATACTTTGGTCTATGTTCCTCCTCTCATGTTTCACAGAGACATATATTATTTAAGTTATCAGGATGTCGGACTCGGACAAACATTTCCAACTATGGATGAAACATCTGCTGTTTCAAAAATGGTCTTTTAAGGCTCGCCTTTTTTGTACCATTTGAAAATATGTTGTTTATGCATGACGTTAAAAAGATCAAAGGTGCCGCTAACAAAAACGGTGACGTTGACGGTGAGTGTAAGCGAACGCTTTTTGTCGAATTGATTTTTGTGAAATTGACCATTCATAAAATTTCGCTTTACTCTTGTTTTTTTTGAAAAGAAAAGCAATGAAAATTAAATTTGAAATTGATATGGCTTCTAGATCTAATTTGCCATTTTACGGAATAGACGTTTTGACTATTGTGCTCAGCAAAATCGCTAGACGGAACCGTTTCTTCTAATTCTTCTCTTCGAAGAAAATGTATTGATTGCTGATTGATTTAATCTCAGTGTCAACAATAAAAATAAATCTTACAGCCGAATTCAGACACAGTAAACATTAAAGCAATTCCGATCGAGGTTTTCGTTTTCAACACATATCTGGCATTTCTGACATTTCTGTACAAAATTGACATCAAGGGTTTTAAAAAGCAAAAACTCAAGTTGCCTCCTGTGGGAATTGAACTCGCAACACCAACCATCAAGGTATTAGAAGGTAGATGCCTTAACCACCCAGACATGTGTTGAATGGAAGATCCTAGAACTGACCTGATCATTTCTAGTTTCAATAGAGCATGACTATAAGGGTCTGAAAATCTGAGACTGGCAATGAATGACAGATTGGCTGGGTGGGTAAGGCATTAGAATTCTAATCCATAGATGGTTGGTGTTGTGAGTCTGATTCCCAATGGGGGCAGTTTTAATTTTTGCTGTTTTAAACCCTTGATATACAATTTTTGAAGAAATTTAATTTGTTCTGTGTAACTTTAGATCTGTCAGATAATCTGACAGAAATACGTCAGATTTCCTTATCGTGAAAAACCTGACTGATTGGTTGGTGTTTTTCTGCTAATGGTGCTTCCTTTTGACTCACGATTTTTCAACTTTGCAATTGATTGCTTCTCCAATTTCAATTGAATTCTGAGACGGTGATTTGACAAGGATATTGCATTGCGGGAATTACAGCTGATGTTATCATTTCTGCATCGTAAAAAAGTGTTCTTTTCAGAAAGGTTTGCTTCTGTGGCCAACAGAGAGATGGTCTCTCTTTTAATGTCATTTCTTTTGCCACCAAAGAATGATGTGTAGTTAGTGAATTGGACTGTTGAAAATGCGTATTGTGATTCCGAATCCAGTAAGCCTGCAACATGAGTTCAATGTGGACGGAATAATGAAGTCTTATGAAATTAGGAGCATAAAAAGACAGACATTAGGAGTCCTATTGATGATTCACTGACTGTCTTCTTTACCAAAGATTTTCCTTGAGGGGTTCAACAACCAGGAGCAAAAAGGTTCCAGACGAGAAAAATGTGAATAGGCTTTTCTGCAGTGCGAGTGGCTGCACTTGGAGTTCTCTAACATGAATTAGAAAATGATAAAATAAGGCCTGAATGAGCGAGAAGTTTTAGCAATTGCATAGATAGCCACATAAAATAGCAACCATCAGCAGATCATTTGGCCTCATGTGGACTATGAATTCCTGGGTTCTACTGAAGACATTGCCCTTTGCCTCGAAAAAAAAACCGAGTCATGACTCCAGGATATGAGAAAGTAAGAGGGAACGAGAGACATCACAGCTGAAGTGTTACTAGTCCTTGTTGTTTGGAAGACTCCAGGAGTTGGGTGGTGCTAAGGTGTGTTTGTTTCTTCTATCTGCTAATCTTAACTTCCAATTGGTTGAACATGATATTATTATTTTCGCTGTGAAGTCTGATCTTGATCACATGACCTGACAAGTCAAATAAAACTGCTGTCTGTGTGAACAAGAGCAGCATAAGACGGCTGAAAGCAGAACAATTTTTTTCCGTTTGGGTCTCCCTGCACTTTATTGAGAAATTGACTGTTGTAAACTTAGGATTTCTTGTGACTCTTTTTGTGCCTGAACAAATTTTAGGGGGACACAAGTCCTTCTTGGGGACCACCAAGACCTCTTGTTTGGACTTCTAGTGATGTCTGCTCTGGGTTTCAAAGCCAGGGTGGATCCCTTGTGTGTTTGCTTTCTTGCCTAGGTGATCCTCAGATTCACCTCCGGTGGAACACCCTGCTGAATGAAAAGAGGTCAGCATGGCAGCCAAGCTTTTTTTGATCCATACTATCAGGTCACGTGTTCACAAGCATTGGTGGGGACTCAAACGTAGAAACATCGGTGGCGCACAGAGCACGGTGCTGCAAACCATTCGGCCACTCCTGCTCAGCTTGCCTTGTGAAGCTTAAAATGGGGCTCATTTGCTGACATTTATAGTTCCAATCTAAACGACTACACACCGTGTCTTTTCAAGATGTGTCGCATTCTACTCTCTTGACACTGCTCTTTGTCAAGCCTGATGTGTCCCTTGTGGGGCAATTGAATTTACCGTGGTGTGACTGTTGTGTAAGAATACAAAAGCAACATTAATGTTAATTTGCACATATTGGTATTGTCAGTAACTTCATCTATTTGCATTTGCCCTGCTGTTATGACGGACATTAAAAGTAATGGATTCTTTAGAGTTTTATCACAAACTCCGCCCAATAAAAGAAAGCCAACATTGTTACCTTCGTTTTAACTTTGCCATTAAAATCAACTAGTTTAATGAAGCATGTAACTTTTAAATGTAATCTCATATACTCCTTGATTTCTAATTTGACACAAAGATGAAAATTGCAAATAGATTATATGAGAATACAAAGTTGGCCAAAATGCCAACGTTGCCAACTTTGTTTGTTTGTGAAAAACTGTTTTGGAGCTTTTTGCTCAATGAAGCGTAATTCTCATTGAATTCAGCAACTTCAGGTAATTTAATAAATCAATACCACACGAATTGAGGTCATTTTAAAGACCCACTATCTTCCTGGAACTGAGGTAGAATGTTGGTCTCTTGCACAAGAGATAGCAGGTTCGAATACAGTAATCTTTTCAGCAAAATGTTCTAAAAATCCTACGCATTCTGTTCATTGTGAGCCTCTATGACGATGAAGATCTCGTTCGAATTCACGCAACCACGACGAGAAATAATGTGAATTTCCCCAAACAAAAAAAACCTTGTAACATAAAATTTATTTGAAGGGCAAGTTGTGTCTTATTACCGAAATACACAGCAATTCTTGTACTGGGAAATTGACATTGGGCCTTTTTACACATAACGACAGGCTACAATGTTCTACGAATATTACCAGATTGTAGTATATATACTCGGGGACTCAACAGCCGCTCTCGAGAGGAATTTATTACTCTACACCATGGGGGGGGGGGTATTCCAAACATTGAAAAACTCAGAAAGTTCGAAAAACTTCAAAGGTGGCAGAGAGCATGAGCAGTCTTATTGAATCTCATATGACAGCCATCTTGAATTATTAAAAATGGCTGCCAATCAAAAAAGGAAATTTGATGATTCAGCCATATTTTGATGTGTTTTACTCATTGTTGGAGGGGGAAAGCTTCAGCACATTGAAGATTCATCATTGGTCATCCTTGGTTACCAGTTACTTCACCAGTACATTAATGGGTGATAATAAGGAATTTGATGATTCAGCCATATTTTGATATGTTTTACTCATTGTTGGTGAGGAAAAGATTCAGAACATTGAATATTCATCATTGGTCCTCCTTGGTTACCAATTGTTGCCCCTAGCAAATGGTAAGTTATAGGTGATAATAAGGAATTTGATGATTCAGCCATATCTTGATGTGTTTTACTCATTGTTATTGGGCATCATTCATTATCAATTGTTTCCCCTAGAAACCAGTAACTTAATGGGTGATAATAAAGAATTTGATGATTCAGCCATATTTTGAGGTGTTTTACTCATTGTTGGAGGGGAAACTTCTGCATACGAGCCACCAAAGTGAAATTCTTCACTCCTTCATATTTACAAATAGTGGCGTCTTTTTAAATACCATGAACCGATGAATGACAATGCGTGAAAGTGAGACTCATGTTTAGCGCAGAAAGTGGTATTCTTTCTATATTTTTTGTTTTGAAATAGAAACTCTTAAAAGTCTATTTTTGTCATAAATTTGTTTTCAATGAGCCCAGTCCACAGTACGACCTTGCAAACATTTCATTAATTGTACATCAACCAGATACTCTGCATTTATTCATTTGGAGCTTCGTTTGTGACATAATTCACATAAAAGTAACACTTCTGACTGATAATCTCATTCTAGTTCATATCGGCGAAAAATTTAAATTTTAGCATGTAAGTTTCTATGGATGTGAATCTCCCGCACATCCTTCGGTAAACACGTAAAATGCAAATGTTTCTTTTGTTTTTTTACAATGATAAACTATAAAGAGGACACACGGAAACTGACCACGTGTACGTAGCTGTCGTTATTCAAACAGGTCCGTCCAGCTGTGTTGTATCAGATTTGCACTATTATTTCCTGTTCTGAAGTTACAAATCATGTGAGGAAAAGAGATCAGCAAACTGGCCATGGACAATTCTCAAGCGGTTTACCCCTTTATCTAAAGGCCCATTCACACTGTACAACAGAAACAAATGAGTGGTATAGGATTCAATGGAAGTGTTCACAGCTGCGATTGCGACAACATAGCGAATCTTTATACATCCCCATTATAAGCAAAAGCAAATCGGAGTCCCAAATTAAACCATGTGAATAGGCCTTGAACTGACAAAAAAGGCAATAAAATTTCCCTAGATAGTAGGCAAATGTCAATATTAGTTTCCTTCTGATAAGTTATCATCAAACTGACAGAATCTCAGATCCAAGGGGTGGGTCAATGCAGGGAAAGCCCTCAAGGTATGAACCACGCGTTGATACTGACCTGCACTACATGCCTTAAAGTTGCATCACAAAATTGAGGGATTCGGCCAAGGCCTGTTATCTAGTGCTGTCCTCAGGATGTGAACCATACCTTTCTACTGGTATGCACTGAAGCTTGAAGTAGAATATCAATTGAGTTTTCCTTACTTTGAGTTTCAAATTAGGCTAATTAAGCTAAGCCTTTCTATACAAAAACAAAAATCCCTGTGTTCGATTCCACAACCTACTGATCCTCAGTCAAGAGTGCTAACCACTACACTAAAAACTAAAAGTGGAAGACACAGAAAAGATTTCAATGGACTTCAGTCATGCCTGGCTGGAATAAGACTAATTCTTCTAATTAAACGAATCCAATATGAAATAGGGGAAACACGATTGTCACAGAGTCATATCTTTCTACTGGTATGAACTAAACAATGTATCAGATATATGTGCCATGTTCACAGGGGGTTTGACGCAGTTCCCTTTCTGCTGTGATCATTTTCAAAGCATTGAGTTGTCGTACTGCGGAGGATCTCGTGAATGGAGAAAGACGAGATGTATCAATGGATTTAAGGTCCTTGCATCTCTGTGATACATAACTGATACGTGTGACAAAAGAGAGAGTTCTGTGATGTCTCTCTCACCTGGAATTTTATGACGGAGCAAGTACCAAAACCGTTTGTTTAAACTTCTACAGTAGCCATACTCCTTTTGTAAGTGGCCTTACTTTACAGGATCGCTATTCAAGAAATCTTAATGAGTAAAAGTTGCCATATTATTTATATTTAACATAGATTGTAACTGTCAACCAATCAGAGCTTGCTATTTGGGTAAATTATAATCCGCCCATACCTTTACAAGAGAGGATAATTGTAAGGCGATATTTTACCAAACAAGTGTACAGAAAGTGTTCATGTCACAAATAGTCACCTAACCAAAATCAGACGACTACCAATCAACTTTTTTTTTAATTGATTGCCAGTTCAAGGGAAGATTTTACATTCAAGAGTATACCTGCCTTCATAATTCGTACAAGTCGGCCAATTAACTTGATTGGCATTAAAGGATCCCCCTTTCGAATCATACGTTTCGTGATCATATGAATTGCACATTGAATTGCAAATTGGTTCCTCGAAAATTAGGGCGATTTAATTTTTTACCAAAAAACGAAACCAATACCAGGAAATTCATCTTTTTATTTGAAAAGATATAATTTCATTCATCAACAAGATCAGCCTTGATGAGATGGATGAATAGTACATTGTTGCGACAAGCATGAATAATTCCAGATCTCGTGGTTGCCCCCTGAAGCAGGAAGAAGCAATCTGAATGTGATTACTTGTTCAGCAAGTCTTCTCAAGTGACCAGACTCTCTCTTAACTCAGAATCTGGTCTCCGTCTCGCAACTGATAGGATTCATATTTCTGCACCGACTATTCATTTTTGTGTTTAAATTTTTGGAGGACACATTGTGTCCTTTTGGTGGGGTCACCGATACCCCTGTGTTTGGACTTCTGATGACGTCTGCCCTGGGTTTCAAAGCCAGGGTGGATCCCTTGCGTGCGTGATGTATCGCCTATTTGCGATGTAAAAGAGATTTCAATGCAAATCAAAAGTGTATGATAAAAGTTCTATTTTGTGTCAGACCTTTTGGCTGCAAGGTCTGGTTTTGGTGAAAATTATTGTGTAAACGGTAATGGAAACTGCATTAGAATATAAGTTTAAATATTCTGAAATCATTCGGGACTCACTTGTACTTTGCGGTTAATTTTGCGTTGTGCCTGAAGTCTCGTTTAGAGTCAGCTTGGTGATTGAAAGGGGGTCTATTTGGAAATATGCCTTGGCGCTTTTATGATAAATAGGCCTACTTTAAGCTACTTTACACTGAAATGTCACCATGACGTCATTTAAGTGCCAGCTCGGCAATGACGCAGCGTTATTCAATTATTACTTTATCAAAATATGGCAATGAGCAGTGTATTGAGTCATAGATCAGTGTGAACATTTGAGTCCTGACGTTGCTCTCTCACAGACCTGAGGAGCCCAAAACATGAGACACTGATCACACAATATCAGGACCTTCATTCCTCTTCGAAACTTCACAGACAGTTAAATAGAGACCAGGTTGGACATGGGTCTCCTGAGCAAACATCATCTCTTTGTGCAGCTGGACATGAACGTGGAAATATAGAGATGCAGTATGTTGATGCTTATTGGGAAATAGCTGTGTGGTTTTACCTTTCAATAGCAATTTGTTTTCAATGATAAAGCTGCAGATATCCACAAATATTCTTATCAACTTAACGTACAATATGTTCTGGGAAAAGTAGACATTAAAATCTGCTACTCTCTCACGTAACAACATCATTGTAGGTTGTAACATACATTTTACATATTTGATATTGTGGATGAAGAAATGCAATATGACGTCACAACGTTCAAATGCTGGTTCATGACGATTATTAAGAAATCACTGAATCTGACTCTAAAAGAATCAGCAGAAAACGTTAATGGAGCGAAAATCAGTAAAAGTGAATGCAAACACAAGTCTCTTGAAAGACATTTGGAACGATAAACGTGAAACTCCTTCCTCGACTCCATTAAACTTTATATTCATGTATTGCTGCTCAAACTATTAGTTCTGAACACGTAATATTTTTAATGAAAAGTGGCATTCAAAATGAACATAATATCTAACATCACAGAGAAATTAGAAACTACTTTCTATTTTCCAAGATTGGCACAGAAAGCTGTGGTACCAGGTGTCGATAGGTCAAATTTAGGCACAAACAACCTCCTGTTGTAAGCTCAATAGGCCTATTCCATTTACAAGTGCTTCTATCTCATTCAAATGCACCACCCGGCTTAACCCAGATTGAAGAATCCCACCACTGAATCTGTTCACAAAAGTGTGAAGAATTGAAAACGAATTCGATTGCAATGCTTTAGATTACTCAAAGGAGGTAAACACTTAACACTGACACAGTTTCAGGATGATTGAAGTTAGTGAAGTGGTAGAGATAGATGTATATCCAGGTATCAGGTTGGTCAAAAGGTGCAAGCTGTCAGAATTGCGAGACAATAGAAAATGAATCCAAAACGTAGAAAGCCTTGGGCTTGGTTTTCAATGACAATTCTGATCTACTTCACGTAATATAATAGGCACAGAAAGAGAAAACGAAAACAGAGATAATGCTGGTGAAATATATGAGCAAAACATGAAAAACTATTCAACCTAATTGCTTCTCCCCTGAATGTTTTCACTGAATTCATAGAATGTCTTAACAGGGTTTTTGTAAAAAAATAAAAATATTTGAAACTACAGTCTGTTGTTAAGGAGCTAAAGATGCCAGTACAGAAGAAACGGGTAAGAGAGCTGATCATTCCCTATTTCGTGTTTCAGTGATTGATGGCTCGTCAAAGCTACCTATGTGGTTGAGGGACAGTTTTAGGTCACTTTTTTGGAAGGTGAAGGGGAGCTGTGCGTTTACATGTGAGTCATGTACAGCTACCATACATGGTAATTAATGTGCCTGTTAAACTCACATGTGGTAATGGGGGCACTGACATGTGACAGGCTACCATACACGGTAAGTAACATGCATGATGAACTCATGACAGCTGCCATACACGGTAATTAATGTGCAGTTATTATGCACAGTAATTAACACGTGACGAGCCACCTGAGTGAAACTGTCACTCCTAGATATTTTATAAGATTCCCCGAATTTTCTATTTAGGAAAAACTTCATTGATAAATCTCTCATCTGTGCTAGATAAACAACTGTGTTAGATCGAATAATACTATAGAGAAATTACACTCCTTTTGGCGGTAGGCTGCTGGAAACAAGTTCTAATTTTCCGGAAATTCTATTCTTTCCGACTTGCTATTCCGTACATGCTGTAAAACAAAGATGATCTGCGTCAAACAATCCCGAAAATAAACATTAAATCACAGCACAAAAATACGGTCTGTAAAATTGTGTTACTTTTTTGCTTTTGTTACCGACCACGTACGTAGTATGAGTGAAGGTAATGTTTTCACTTGTGTCTGTTGACAGAATAGGTCCCTATCCCATAATGCACTGAGACTAGTGAGGGAGGAGAGCTCATCCAAGAAGGATCAGCCAGGAACGACCGGTCAGGCATGGGACCTCCCTCCCTCCATTGGCTAAGGTTAGGTATGTCATTTGTCAATCTTATTGGGAGGCTCTCTTGTTTTATCATTTAATTTGACCAATTTTGTAAATACGGCATACGACTTAAGTATAGAATTTAATTAAAGCTAAAATATTAATAAAGTATGAAACACCTTGAGCAGGTGTATTGACGCTAATCGTTTAATATAAACAATGCACACCTGAAAGGTAAATAGTGTGTATTTACTTTGAAATTAACAATGCAGAATAAAACATTTACCTCTGCATTAAATTTTACAGCACTATTGTATTCACGGTTCATCTTGTTCCGAATCACAACACAAAAACTGGTATTTCTAGCATTTTTGTACAAAATTGACACCGAGGAGTTTCCAAAGTTTCAGCAAAAAATAAAGGTGTCTCCTGTGACAACGGTCCTATAAACGGTCCTTTCTGGGATATATCGTCCTTAACGCCTTTCAAAAATCGTTTTTATGGTCAATGGGAACTTGAAAACGAAGAGTTTTCTGTCAACCCTTTAGTAAGAAAACACAAAACTGATACATTTGAGACACAACAAGTCACTGGCAATGCATGATATGTATCCAGAGGGCTAAACTGTTTGACCAGTATTGGTCCACTGCTTGGATCTTCGTCTATTGAGAATTGGCTTGTGAGATCCATACACGAAAATGATCCTCATCCCAGGACGGCAATATCATTTTAGAATTCACTTTGACTCCATTTCAAAGTAAACTTAATGCCAGTGAAAATATCAAGGTCATATTGATGTCAAATAATTTCAATAACTCATGATCTAGGTGTTATTCGTAGTGCAGCCTCGTAGGAAACCGTTTTTGTTTCTCATTGCTAACTGCAAAAGCTTTGGTAGCATTTCATATTTATGAAAAATTGCAAAGCAAATTAACATGGGGTTATATCGTTGTGACTTATCGAAACCAGTAATGTCAAAAGTTCGGCTGTGCGTTACGTAAACTCTGCTGAATAAAGAGACCAATTTCCCTAATGAGAAGTGTAAACAGGATGGCACGGTAGTTGTATGTGATAGGCGCCTGATAACCGTGTGTACACAAACCGCGTGTACGAATACAGTTACTCAGCAAGGGATACGGCTTCAATGTAGATTTTATATTGTGAAGCTTTGACCAGTAACTGGGTTAGAGGAAGAGAGCGCATTGTGAAATTTCTACTGTTTTCGTGCCAACATCGACCTGTTGTGTAAAGATCATATCTTTTGATTATATAATAGGGTTCGGGGCAAAATCACTTTAGTCTTACTCGCGATGAATTTTTTTTTCAAAAGCACAAAATGACGCGGCATTTTAAACAGAAATTAAGATCTTTTTTGGAAGATATGGACCTGGAAAACAAATGATTTTTTCTGTGTACTGGCCCTGCATTTTGTAGGGCCAGTTGTAATCGAGTTTTTCCTCAATAACCAAATAACCAGAACACAAAATTGACAGATCTGGCAATATCTTCTTTCCTACTTTTCCCTATGTTAAATTTATTGCAACCAGTGATAAATTTGGTAGGATATGCTACTCAAAGCTCTAATTAATAATAAGTAATAAAAGAACTGTCATGTCAATATATGTGCCAGAAAATATAACATAGCCTGAAACACAAAAATGCCAGATCTGCCAGACCTGTCAGATCTGACAAATCTGGTAATTCCGGAAAAACTAGAGTGCTGGAATATTTCACGAAACATTTGATTCCAATATTATCAACTTTGTGTGATAACTGAGCATTCGTTTAATTTAAGAAAGGTAAACTTCTTTTCTGTGCAGGCTGCTGACCTATCATGTGGACACCCCTGATGACGGCCTCGAGGCAAGGCAACACAAATATCGTCAGAACATTGATCAAAGCGGGAGCCTATGTTAACGCCAGACTTTCAGATGGAAGAACTGCCCTTTTTCTGGCCATAGAAAACGGACATTCTCAAACCGTGGACATTTTAATAAAAGCAGGTGCGGATGTTAATCTGGCGGGTGTAGATCGGCCTAGTGTTGATATAAACACAAATCCGGCCGGAACAATTGTCGTTAAGCCGGAAGTGCAGGAGATACTAATTGATGACAGTGATGATGACAACAAGAACGACAACGAGGGTGACGACGATTTGAGATTCTCAAATAGTGTTAATGACTCCCTATATCAACGCTACCTCCTCCCACCCAGGACATCTACTCTGTTGAGGAATCGCAGTCCCTCACCTTTTGGTTTGAACGATGGAGGCGGACCAAGAGCTGATGATGAAAGCTTCAACACTGTCACAAGACTAGATGGAGACGGATCAAGAGCTGATGATGAAGGCTTCAACAGTGCCAGAAGACTAGATGGAGGCGGATCAAAAGCTGATGATGAAGGCTTCAACAGTGTCATAAGAGTAGATGGAGGCGGATCAAGAGCTGATGATGAAGGTTTATACAGTGTCATAAGACTAGATGGTGGCGGATCAAGAGATGATCATGAAGGCTTCAACAGTGTCAGAAGACAAGATGGAGGCGGATCAAGAGCTGACGATGAAGACTTCAACAGTGTCATAAGACAAGATGGAGGCGGATCAAGAGCTGATGATGAAGGCTTCAACAGTGTCATAAGACTAGATGGAGGCGGATCAAGAGCTGACGATGAAGGCTTCAACAGTGTCATAAGACTAGATGGAGGCGGATCAAGAGTTGACGATGAAGGCTTCAACAGTGTCAGAAGACAAGATGAAAGTGATTCAAGCACTGATGATGAAGGCTTCAAAAGTGTCAGTAGATTAAACAATGGGCAAAGTCCCAGAAGTAGGCGGTCCAACAGTGGTGGCGCTCAGAATGACATCCGTAATCAAAAGATGGCAAAATCTCAAAAAGGGAATGGAAATTCAGTTGGAGTGAAAAGCACAGAGAAGTTTGCGAGAATTCACAGACCGCGAGAACAAGACGGAGAAATTGAGAAAACTGGACGAAAGGTTCGAAAGCCGCATCCGAAAAGCAAGTATGTTGCCCCAGTTAAAGGGAAAAAAGTTAAATACACGGAAGAATTAGATCTTTCCCAGATGGAAACCCCTGAACGACTTCGGTACCTGAGAGCCATGAGTCAACGAAGGTACAGGCATAAGAAAATTACGGAAAAGGCTGAAGCTGCTAAAAAGGAAGAGGAAAAAAGGAAACTTCAACAGTGCAAAGAGTGCAGGGTTGAATTGATAGAAATGCAGCCGCTTCTTGAGGCCGTCGTTCCCAAGAAGAAGTAAACAGCCGATTCTCGAACTATTACGAACTTTTATTGGTGGTTCGTTAGAGTTACCTTAGTAGTTGATTGACGGTTTTTACCCCAAATTTTTGGGCCTGTGGTGGGGACCTACAAAGGCCTTTTGTTGCTTAGTGACTGTACATGGGTTGACGGTTCTATTTGCAGACCTAACCACTATATGTTGTAATCAAACTTTTTGTTGCTGTAGGTGGTGGGGACCCTAAAACCTAGTATACAATACGCTTTGCTCCCCTTCGCCGCACCCCCCCCCCCCCCAGGGAGTGAAGGGAGCGAACGAGCCACGTGGTGATACATTTTTCACGACCTAGTATTTTATTCCAGACGGTAGACTTTACTTTGGGTGATGAGATCTTTCTCATCTTGATTTTGTGTAGACTATATTGTTTTTTTATTTCTCATCACCATGCAGATGAATTAATCTTGAGACATAATTTGTATCATTTCGTGTGATTCACGATCTAATTCCTAACGAAGGAAAACGGTTGATTCAAGTAACCTTCAAACGTTCTTACCAACAGTTTTTAAATTGAAAGACTTTCAAGAAGAAATATTCACGTAACCAATTCTTATTTATTCAAAATGTTTTTTTTTTCTTTTAAATACTGTTTTTATAGCTTGCTGGCACTATCGTGTACTATCTTGAAATTGACAGTACAAAAACGTTTTTCCAAGGAGAATAACAGGAAGTTAATTGCAACACGTTTTTTTTTCAGGCAAGTTACTGTTTGAAGGCTCATAATGGACACTGATATTTACCATTGATTACTGCGACTTTACATTCAGAAATTTTCAATATTTTGAACAGAATGTAAAAAAAATTGTTTTGAATAAACTTTCAAGATTTTATGTAGTTGTGCTTCGTTTGTGGCAAATTGAAAGATCAAGTTCGTTCGTGCTTCCAATAAATGGGAAAGTTCATTTCATTTGAGAGAAGTACTTTAGTCTTTAGTGTTTACCACCGAGTCATTTATTATTAAAACATGCATAGTATTGGCAGTTGTTGCAAAATTATCAACACCGTGTAGGTTATTTGAAAGCGACCGTTGCCAATTGCATTTGTCTGTCCCACTAACTCTAGGAGGTTTTAAATTTAGTGAAGAATTTACATGCAAAAGAACAGTCATCCCACTGAGTGCGTGGTTGGATCCCGCACCCCCGCCCTGACCACATGATCAAGTTGGTGGGGAAGGCTGCCCCCGGGAACCAGCTGTACTGGAGTGAACCTAATTTTGGCCAAATAACCTGCTGCAACTTGGAGGGTTTAGCTCTCATTGTATGTGGCACGACGGGAGGTTATGTTTCCACGGGTGTATGTCTGCTAACATGAGGGGTATGCCCCACCCCTGGCCAGGACGGGAGGGGGTATGCCCCCTCTTGGCCAGGTCAGGGTGGGGGTACTGCAGGGTACCCCTGGCCAGGGATGAGGTACCCCCCCAGGATAGGACAGCAGAGCGAGCACTTACTATGCGGTGCACAGTATGTCTCTTGCGGAAATTTTAACAGACGTTAACTTCACTTTAACTTACATGAATAGAAATTCAACTACATGGGACTTACGTACTCCACTGGCAGGGAGTGGGGTGGGGGGGGGGGGGGGGGGGGGGGGGGGGGGGGGGGGGGGGGGGGGGGGG
>JBCAUG010454998.1:0-30483 GCA_038406175.1 Haplosyllis leylae
TATGGAACCAGAAATGCCATTAAACAATGGGGGGTTCCATGCCATGAGTATTCAATGTACTATCCTTATAAATTGTATACCTAATGTATATACTGTTGTATATTTTGCCATGTCATTCATCTATCATCTTGTATGTGTGTATGTATATCATTATAATATTTGGGAATGTCACATTTGCACTGATGACACCCAAAACAATTAGGGGGTGTGTAACCAGGACCTGGTTTACCTACATTTTTGTTGCTATAAGGGATTGACTCTTCCAATTAACTGTCGACCTCAATACCTGAATTAAGGCATTCAGTTTTGAATTAAGTTGCACATCTGACAACATGGTAAATCTCTAGGAATTAAAATATGGGTTATTCTCTTCTCAGGTTAGTAATCTCTACTTCATATGGTCATAGAAATGCTGTACAAAAGTCGTTGGGTCTTAAAAAAGTGTTTTTATGTCATATTTTCTGGTCATATGTTCACTTTACATTACATGTAAAAAATGTACTAAAAAAGGCTGTTGTGGATTTATTTCAATTCCAAGTTGTCTAAAGTGTTGATTTCTACTTCATTTGATCCTTTAAATACTGTAGAAAAAAATGTTTTTGCATTCTAGTATAAAATTATTGAAATATGATTATTGTAACTTCAGCCCAGCCAGGGTCTGGTGTGATGCCTGAACTCTGGGTATTCCACAGCATAGTTATGGAATAATCAGTTATTGAGGAGGTAAAGGAATGTATTAGTAATCTATTTAACATCTTTCCATGTTAAAATAAATATTTTTATTGCACAATTTGACCAAATAACTCTAAATGTGAGTGTGTGGTATGTGTGTGATTCCCTTATTCAAAGTCCAGTTATTTGTATTTCAGTTTAAATGGGTATGGGCTAAATTGGGATAACAAAATCTTTTAAATTAAGGGGAAAATTTGTTTGCATTGTGTTCTTTACTTATTTTTACTTATGTACAAGAAGTTTGAAGTTCATCCAATAAATTGTTAAAGTTTTACATCTGGTTTCATTCTCTTCATTGTTGCTAGTGTTAACCTAAGGGAGCTCATATTTTGTGCCCTCATTGGCGGAAGCTATGAGGGTGCACGCATCATCTTTAAGTGTTCACACTGTCACTGATAATTCTGATCCCAATCGTGCTGGTGTTATGTTGATACGAAGTGTTAGAAAGGACATTTCTAATTATGGCCACTGAGAAACCTGCTTTCTAAATTGGCATTTCTAAATTGGTCATTCTTAATTACATTTCAGTTATGTTATGCTATTTTAGTCGTTGAAGGGACGAAAGTTATGTTATTTTAGTCGTTGAAGGAACGAAAGTTCTGAAAGAGTTAGTAGTTAATAGTCTCCATCAAGATAAAACGATTCAAGTTTAGTGTATCAAGACATCTTGTGGATACTGATCTTACACGTCAGCACGGACTAACACATTTCACATGTTTTCATGGTGCACACAAATTTTGAAAAAGTTCTAAAATTGTGTCAGATGTTGTTACACTTTGTGTCCGTTGACTCATATTAAGATCGAAGGTCATTATGCTTTGTATTTGACTTCCTAACCCTAACCAGCTCTTGATTTAAGTGAGAATCATTCTGACCATGTGAAACAAAAGTTGCACACACTTCTGAGTCCACACCTACCGAGTGGAACTAAAGACCAGTGGTTGTAAAGACCAGTGCTTCCCTGTATCTTTGGAAACTTTACATGATCATAGTAAAACAAGTTATTATGGAGCACAATATTTTTCAGTAAAACCTCAACCATGTATGCTTCACTTTGGAGAAATGGGTGTGCCATCTCAGTGTGTGTGTGTGTGTGTGTGGTGCAGGTGTGTGTACAAGTGTGAACATTTAGATCTAGATCTAATCCACAATTAGATCTAAATCTAAGCTGCAATTAGATCTAGATCTTAGGCTGCACTTCAATCTAGATCAAAATCAAATTTCAACCTAAGATATCTAGATCTAATTGCAACTTAAATTTAGATCTAATTTCAGCTTTGATCTAGATCAAAATATAGCCTGAGATTTAGATCTAATTTGGCTTAGATCTAGATCTAGATCAAAATGTGATTCAAGAGTTGGATCTAATTGTGGCTTAGATCTAGAAAACATCTTGTACATATTGGGCACAGCAATAAATTGCATATATATTAACTCTAAAATGATTATTCCTTTAACTTTCTATGTGGAAAATACAACAAAGATCAGTATCTGCAAGTTGTCTTTCCAGTACAATCACTGTATGGTAAAATAAAAATGATACAATAAACTTGAATCATTTACTGCTTTACGTCAAGCCAGCCACAGTTTTGCACATAGAAGATGCCCAGGTTTACTATAATCTTTTGGAACTGTTAGCCACAGACAACTGTTTAAACAGCAGGCTTGTCTTATTTTTGTTGATGCACATGAAGGGTAAGGAAGTCAAATACAAACCATGATGACCTTCGATGTTGATACAAGCCAACTGGCTGGTGTTAATCTGAGTAGAATTCTGTGTAGTCAATGTGATACAATTGAGTTTTTCGCAATAATTTTGTCTTATTAGTTTGGTCCTGTCTACTAATAAGTGCTACTCTCTCGGTATTTGGTCATAGTAACAACAAGTAACTACGTAAAGTTAGGTTGGGCACTCCGGTTATGGGACTCCATGTATTAAGCTAGGTATTTTGTAAACTAGTTGTGTTTAGGTAGGGAACCCTTATACAGGGTTTGCACTACAGTTATATACCCCCTGTGAAGCCTTGCTATTGGGTATTATGTAATAATGGACCTAGTAGCTATAAGTTGTCAGTGGTTATGGCTGGTACATATTTATGACCTTTCATCAAGGGAGAATACAGTTTCCCTCTCGTGTATGTATGGTCCATTCTTAAGGTAATTGTTTAGTGTATTACCTTGCAATAAGCAATTCTGTCAGATCTGACAGATCTAGGAGTGGATTTCTACAATATGCTGTTGGAGGTATAAAATACTTTTTGAAGTGCATGCATTCTAGCTGAGGCCAGTTAACTCGAGTAATCTTTTACTTGTAATATTTGAACTACGATGATTTCAAAAATTACCATTATATTTCTGTCAGATCTGACAGATTTCGTTATCGTGAAAAACTGTAAAAATGACATTGCATCATTGACCCAGTTAGTGGCACGCAGAGTCTAAATGACATCATGACAACATTGTCATGTAAACAAATTCTAACCAATGACTGAAGGTTAAAGTAGGCCTAATTTTCATAACACTGCCAAAGGCTAAAATGTTAAGGGCTGGGACAGGATGTTAAGGGCCACAGACTCAACCAATAAGGTGACTCTAACGAGCCACCAATAATCTTGTTTCTTGAGTCTGGGGATTTGTCAGTTAATTCATACAATTCTACTTTCCCTTACTTCGCCCCCAATAACTCAGACTTTTCTGATTCGAAGTGCATTGCGTCCATGATGAACCATGATCGCCGGACACAGACATTTCCACTCTTTATAAGCAATTCAACGCTGACAGGCTCCGCTCGAATTGCACATGAATGCTTGGTTTGTTGAGAAATTGCATGAGAAGAATTATCATATGTGCGCAATTCAACATCATCTATTTGCAGTTTTGTTAAATTTCAGTTCACGAGATCCAGACAAAGATATCATATCTCTTACAGAGTCGTGATATAAGTCTTGGTTAGGATTAATATTTTTAAAGCTCACGATTTGCTCTGAAAATACACGTCTCACCTGTAATATACATGTAGCTGCCGCATAATAAGCACAACTCAAAGACACCTACGCTCGACGTAGGAAGCCGAAAATCCCACATGAAATTTAAACTTAATTCCTTGGAGTTAAAAACTTTTTTGCGCGAGATTCTATTCATCGGAAGAGGGTCTTCCCAGCGTTGAAAACTACTTCCAATTTGTATTTGTTTGAAATAGCAATTAGAAGTGGAGTTGAATATTGGGATGACACCTCAGTAGAAGTGTCACAAGAAGTGGCATGTTGACACCTCTGCACCTGAAATCTATGTAAATAATGAAAATAAAATATGGTTACTATTTTATAACCATAAAATACGGTCTCGAAGGTATTAATTTTGTGAAACAACAAGGCCTAGGTTATTAACTATTAAATAAAAAATTTAAAGAAGAGACACATAAAACTGTATTTTCCAAGTGTTAATTCCTTTTATAATCAGGAGTGTTCAACCAGTAAAAGTAAATGTATACAAAATATAATTATGCTCTTTCTTATCAGTTGTGCAGAAATGGCACTGAATGATTTTATATTTTTACTAAAACAGATCCCCGAGGTTGCTCATCAGACATTATTAGACAACGTGATACACTGATCTCCAGAATGTGCGGTGTGTCTCAATGGAAGATTCCTAATGGTAATGACAGGTTGTATCTAATTAATCTTCCTTGGACCTAACAATGACTGCAGTCCTTCGTTTTCAGCCAATTGTATTGGCAGCTCGAAAAAGGACAATTGGACAGTGGACTTGAAAATTTCAGGTACATGACACTAAAGAGTTTTTTTCAAATCTAGGCCCTTTCACAACACTGTAATTTCTACCTTAATACCAAATCTACTGTTTCAGATTCATCCTGTGTTATGTATGAATAGTTTCTTGCGTGATATGCATCAGTTTGTGTGCAAGGAAAAGAAGCTGTGCTCAAGTTGCAATTGTGATAGTATTCAGGTAGAAGAAATATCCATTAAGGACGTTACATCAGGAGGGAACATCCTTTCACAAAGGAGGATGCCTAATTAATCACTTGCTGTAATGTACACATTTATCAGTCTGGACATTTTTGCTAGGCTGTCTGGAAATCCCATTTATTTCCCGTATAATTAAAGGTGCTAGAATTTCAAATGACAGAGATGTCTGTGGTAACTTGTTCCCTTAGTTGGCTTTATCTCAATAAAATTTCCAACACACTGAAGTAATCTTCCGGAATAATCAGTTAATTTCATAGAAGACTTTTAATTACTGTGAAAGTATTATGGCTGAGTAGGCATTTACAGGAATAGTATAATAATGTTCTTAGATCCAAATATAATTTACGTTACGAAATCGTTGTGTCACACAAATTTATGTGAACGAAAATGCCGATGCAGAAATCAGTTTCTTCAAATTTAATTCAAAGCATCATGATAAATGTAAATATATATTGAAATTTATTGGTTAAATTAGTCACATGTAAAAAGTAATCAGGGGTAATATGTAGAATATGCCTGATACTAAAATAGTCTACCCACATTTCTTACTGTGAGTCGCTGGCGAATCCAGAATTTCCCAGAGGAGGAGACGCCAACTGAAAAGGTGGGGGTGCCAAGCTATTATTTTGGTCAAGTTCACCCCAAACCTGCATGAAAATGAAAAAAAAATTGACCGGGGGTGGGGGGGGTGTCCCTGGTGCCCCCCTTTGATCCGTCACTGACTACTCATAATTACGCAAAGTTGTACTGGCGGTCATTTTCACTTTACGAGTTTGAATTAGATGCAACTTCATATTGGGAAAAATCGACTGTAGGTCTTCATTTCTCCCAGATACAATAAGCCTTTGGCCGTCCCATTTGAAACATTTTTGTCTGTATTAAGCCTTATTCACACTGTGGCAGCAACAGCAATTTTTGTTCTTAAAAATGCCATTGCTGTGTGATCACTTCTACTTATTGCCATGATAGCCAATTGTGACATCAACAACTGATGACACCAAAATAAAAATCCATGGAGTGTAACAATTACAGATGCTGGCCCATTGCTAGATGATGTTGCATCACTACACATAGTCTGATGATGTCATCTGTAGATTGACTTACTTTTTGAAGACAAACACACATTTTAGTCAAACTGTTTGGAATATGGATTTATTTGTGAATTTGTGGACTTTAATCAAGATAAGTTGTATCACTGTATTAATTGATATCTGGATCTACATAGAGCAATTTTTTAGTATTTAATGCTTGTTTTTACAATTTAAATAGGAATCTTCTAGCTGATGTCATTGTCAGATTTTACAGGTCAAGAGCTTTTGAACAAGGTATAATTTGTCAAATTTGGTCAAGTAAAAGTCTCAGAATCTAAGTTTTTGTGTCTAAGGTAGATCTACCACTATGGAGCCATATGATGCACTATTGGACACTATGGGAACTATGGGTCATCACAGTCCCAGACCTGTCCTAGAGCAGTCCCATATTTGCCCAGAGCAGTCTTGCAACTGTCAAACAGCAGTCCTTAACCTATCCTGGAGCAGTCCTGGACCTGTCCTAGAGCAGTCCTGGACTTGTTCTGAAGTAGTCCTGGACCTGTCCTGGAGCAGTCCTAAACCTATCCTGGAGCAGTCCTGGACCTGTCTCAGAGCTGTCCCAAAGCTGTCCCAGAACAGTCCCGGACTTGTCTTGAAGCTGTCCCAGAGCAGTCCCAGAGCTGCCCTGGACTTGTCCCAGACCTGTGCTGGAGCAGTCCCAAACCTGTCCAGAAGCAGTCCCAGAACTGTCCTGGACCCATTACAGAACAGTCCAGACCTGTCCCAGAGCAGTCTCAGACCTGTCCCAGAGCTATCCCCTAGTTGTTCTAGAGCAGTCCCAGAGCTGTCCTGGCACAGTCCCTGATCTGTCCTAGAGCTGTCCCAGAGCAGTCCCAGAGTGGTCTTGGAACTGTCCCAGAGCAGTCCCAGACCAGTCCCAGAGTTGTTCTGGAGCTGTTCCTTAGCTGTCTGGAGCTGTCCCTTAGCTGTCCCAGAGCTGTCCAGGACCTGTCCCAGAGCAATCTTGGACCTGTCCCTTAGCTGTCCTGGAGCAGTCCCAGAGCATTCCCATAGTTGTGCCAGTGCTGTCCTGGACCTGTGCCAGAGCTGTCCCATACTTCATCCTGATTGGTTGGCCCCCCATCACCCCATTCCAAATGCTAAATTTTAACCAATCACTCCTCAGTAAGTAGGTCTGATTATCATAAAACTGCCAAGTGCTCCCCTCCACCCTGTCCTGCCAGCTGATGAGCCAGCAATGAAAATTATGCCGTTGTCGTCACAGGGTTAACTGGTTCTTACTACTATGATATGCGTATGGCTTCCAGAAATGACAGATGTACACCGAATCATCTATCTGGTCAAAGCTGATCTGGGATGGAAATGAAACCTGAATGCAGCATTAATATTAGGATTGATGAATCTAATTACCGGGGACCTGGTGGGTGACCTACTTCTTGGTATGTACACCAGGACATTCAGTGGTGTGAATAACGCAAATTCCACAACGAAAACATATACTCCAACACTTGGGAAAACATTTTCTGGAGCTATTATCTAAGCATCCACCACAGGCACTTACCAAACGTTCCGCGATGGTACTTATTTCTACTGTGGAATTAATTAAATGCTCCAAGGAAAAGATATCCTTCCAGTTTTATTTGCTCTGAAAATCGTATCTTGAGGGAGGAGAAAATGCAATGAATACTAAAGAGCAGTAAAAAACTACTGTTAAAGATGATAGGCAGGCAGATTGCTGACTCCATCTCGAAGGTTCTTTGAAAAAAAAAATCCAGTGCTTTTTTACTTAGATTGGTACATGAGCTTCACTCTGAAACAGGCCACAGAAGGGTGGAACCAAACTTCTGAAGTTCTGATTGCACAGAGAATTATGTAGCTTGTCATATAAGTGATATGTTGTTAATCCTTTGGCATTGTGTACTTCCTGTAATTGTCATTGAGGTAAATTTTTGGGTAATTTCAACAAAATCCAGCCATAGACTTCGAAGCAATGTGTTACAGATATCTTAAGCCATCAAAATGGAGACTTTTTCTCCACAGCATTTTATAAGTAATGTCTACGTCTTAAATTCATAAAAAATGGGAAAAGATTCACAGGCACTGTTCTATTTGTTCACCAGGAACATCCTCCATTCATCACAGGTGAAGAACCTAGAAACTAGTACATTTTGTGATTTGGTGTTAAAACAAAGCACGATGCTTACTTGAAGCAATGCCTTACGATGAGATGATTTTCTGAATTCTGATGTAATTTTCTGGCCGCGGAGTGAAGCAAATGCTTTACGAGAGTAAATCACGATAAAACCTATCATTCTATCTGAAAGCTTTTGGTCCACTCTGGTTTCAAGATAATAGGCTGTACAAGAAAGGTCTGTATATCTCAATGCACAGGAGAGTGTGGAAAATCGACATTTACTTAATAAAACTGTCATTCCAAAATGAATATTGATACAAACTAGGTTCCAACTTTCATGGAGACATCAGGAAGGGATTCAGAAATTCATTAACGTGATTCAATAAACTAATCGCAGTTTACAAGGCACATTATAAAACGAAGGTTACACTTGTATATTTTATCATGCATCTTATGTTGGCCCCTGCAAGTGGTTCGCCTCACACTTCAATACATTTGAAGAGTGAATCTGAACTTATATAAAAGGTTTCAGTTGAAACGCATACGATTTATTGCAATTGGTTGGCTTTTTGACATGTTAAATTTGTAACTGAGATTAAATAATCTCAATGAATTTACCACAGAAGCTACTGCAGCCGAACGTAAATTGGAAAGAGGCGCCCGTAATACTAAATGTTTGCTACATAACAGCATTGCTGTCCTGCCAAAGCAAATTACCCGATCCCTGTGTATTCCAGGCGTAATCTTTGGTTCACTATTTCCTTTACATTCTGAGTGCTACATAAACACAGCCACATCAATAGCTCGTTGACTGTAAAACAGCTCTCCACGTAAGAAAAACAAATAGAGCCATCGTTTCCCTGACTTAATCTTGGCGAGAATCAGTGAAATTACCTTGGGGGTCTTGTCTTTGATTTCCATGATAAGTGTTCGGTTTTGTTGGCAATCGTGTGCAGTTAATTGCTGTTTCTCATCCTTTAAACTGCCGAGGTCATGAAATTCCAAACGATCCTAATATCATATTCACAGGTTAGTCTGTCCTATGCATTTGGGTTTCTTCGGGTTTCTTGCTAAATTTAGACTGGAATTGAAAAGTTCATTTCATGTATATCAGTTTGTGTAGACTTAAAATTACTAGCCGTATTAGCAGACCTGACACAAAAAAATAATTAAACAGATCAATCAACCAATCAATCAGTTGTACACTTGTAAAATAAGGGATCAGAAGAATACAGTAGTGCAACCAGGACGAGTAAGAGAATGCTGAAAAATAATCCCGTCTTTATGGTCCCAGACAAGAAAGGCAAATTCGTTGGAGATTAGAGTCTGATCAGATCAGCTAGAGACAACTTGGAAGTAGGTTTGCATATCTGGATGTGTCCAAATAGTTTAAGACTACGGCCCCAGAGAGTCAGGCTATTTTCAGAAGCTTGATTCCTGCCATTATTACACCTATGCCCATTACTCTGAGCTAGTTCTACAACGCGGTCAATTGCTTATCCATCAGACACAAGAACGAGACAAGTCTGACACAATGACAGCTGGAAATTTGCAACATATTTGATCACTCTTCCAAGAATAACTTTCAGACTTTTGTCTTTTCGAAAATTAGTCTTTTCTGCTTTGCAAAGTCAGCCATGATTCTGAATGAATTCTTTTTGAGATTATCTGGCTAGAAATTCACAGCAGATGAACAAAGGTTCTCTTAAAGGGCTGTTTACACGTAACTACACCGTCACCGACCCCATTCCCGTCACCATCAAGTTTACATTGTGTTAATAGTGATGGCCTGTTTGATGGGCAAAATGGGTTGCAGACCTATTCTGCCCGTCATACAGCCCGTCAGCATTGGCACAATTATAGAACTTGACTGTGACGGGCACGGTGACGGTGACGGTGTCGTTACGTGTAAACAGACCTTTAAAATATCCAGATTGTCATGTGGTCATAGAAATGTTGAGCATGTTGCAACCGGAAAAGTGAGTTTCAGAAACAGTTAAGACAACTTTTCAGGTTTCCTCAGAATTGATTTCAGAACTTATCAAACTGGTCCAGTCTAAATAAGTGCGAATCTAGGAAACTTCAATTGATTTATGGAATACCTGTCACTCTTGTTTCCTGGAGAAAGTCCCTTCTGCCTGAAAAATTCGACGCCAGTGAAAGCACTTCCTGTAAAGTATCTTATTAGTGCAACAATGGTAAGGGATTGATCGTCTGCGTTCCATCACTTTCAGAACCTTTGTTCCACCATTGATATATTCACTACAGCTGTGTAGCATAAAGATGATAAGAACCCATTAAAAGTGGTTGTAAATGCCAAGCAAGATAGAAATAAGGTTGTCGTAAGTTTACACTTTCATATAGTTTGCCGGTGGTATCAACAGTTCAACAGATGATCTGGAAAGTTGGTGTGACCTACTATTTATGGTGAATACAAATATGCTCTAATGGATGAATTAAAAGAATGATGGGAATAGAGGACATCAAAGAATACTTTTCATTTTTAAAATGTGTACTAAAAAGATGAATTATCACCAGTACAAAAGTGGACTATTGTTCTCAAAAACGATATTAAAATATAAACTTTCTTTTATCTTTTTATTTTCACACTGTGAACGAAATAAGATAAAGAATTTTCATTGCCCAACCAGTTAGTTGATGTAAACAGGTTTGATCTGAGACTAGAAATACTGCCTGGCCCTATACTTAATTTTTCAATAAATTTTATTATGTTCGTTATCTTTTTTGTTCACTGAAATATTGCACAGGACATCTGTTAAAATCTGTCCAGAAATTAGTCTATAGTCATGCGACTTGTGTCTATTTTTGGGATTGTGTCGTTTATACTATTATGAAATTGAAATCCGTTTAGCTTCGGCAAAAGGTCAAAGGAACTCGAAGACTTGATACAACAAACTGGAGAGCTTGCTTGGATCTGATAATTTACTTCAAGTGGTAAATGCCACCTTGCCAACGTTGATTTGTTGGACGGTAAGATTCCCACAAGAAATACCCAAAAGTCTTTTTCATGTTATGCAAAACCTCCTGCAACTAACCATTCTAAAATATGAGTATTTGAAAGTGTAATTTATATCAAAAATATGCTGCAAAATGGTTAGTAAAAATCCGACTAGAATGTCACAGGGTAGATGCTCTCTTGGCGAAGAGAGATAACTAAGAAAACTGAATGGCATCATTTCCTTCAGAATTACTTCATAAGAGGAAAATAAGGAAATGGGCTTCTGTGTCTGTTGATTTATTATGTTATTTTAACAACGGCTGATGTTTCTGGGTCTATGTCATTGATATACTGTCATCTGAATTTATGTTTCCAAAAAGGTATTTTGAAGCAAAACAACCGGAATAGTTGCTCGGCTGCCGTTGAAAGAAAATTCCTTCTGGTCTATTTCCCAACTTTCCTCACTGTTGCTGATTCCCTTAACTTTGCTTTCGTCCACAGATAGCTCACATCATCAAATATGGTTATCGGAATGAATGCAAAAGAACACAATAGGATGGGATATGAATAATCTCAAATAATTCAGATGGACACCCACGCAAAGCAAGTTTCCATCTATTTTGAGCAATTTGATGTGTGTGCTCCATTCAGCCTTACGTCGCATTATGAATGTTGTTATTGACGACCGTCAGTTTCACTTTGCGTATTACTTTGTTCTCATTTCAAAATAGGGCAGCACAAAGTTTAAAACTTCTTTGACGTTAATTGAAAAAGAGCTCATTTCTAAATCAGGGATTATTTTTCTTGAACCCTCTCTCAGAACATTGAATACAAGAAGTATCATGAGATAAAATTCTAAATCGCTATAAAATGTTGTATGCAATAAATGTTCGATTTTAGCATCGAAATGTGTGCCATAATAAAGTCATTTCGGTTACATTTCTTCATCTCCTCGCATCTCGAGATCCTCCACTGAAAGATTGTTAATCAAATTTTATTCCTATCAAATTCAATTTGATGAAGAAACTGTGCAATGTGTCATGACCTAAAACTAGGAATGATAGTTTAGAAGGTTCAATTGGAATGATGCTTAAGAGCTGAAATGCAATTTTTTATTTCATCTGTCGCTCAGCAATGCTGGGGTACTGTTTTTCTATAATTCTGTATTTTCTGCCAAATCCTGGCAGAATCCTGCCAGTATTGACGTAGAAGAGCAAAATAAAAAATTGCCCCCAGTGGGGATTGAACCCAGGACCTCTGGATCATCATGCCAATGTTCTACTGAGTGAGCTAAGTCACTATTTAGCTGTCAGTCTAAATCATTAAGGGCTTTATAAAGTCATGCTCTGTTGATTCTAGAAATAATCCCAAATGTTAAGTGATGCATGAAACAAAGCTCACTTCAGAAATCTCCTGTTGAACACATACCTGATTAGCACAGTCAGTAGAGTGTTACAGTGGTGATCAAGCAGTCCTGGGTTCAATCCCCACTGCGGGCAATTTTTTATCTTGCTCTTCTCCATCAATGCTGGCAGGATTCTGCCAGGATTTGGTAGAAAATGACGAATTATAGAAAAACTCGGTTGGCTCCATACGTGTTGCCATTCCCTTCACAGCTTTGAGTCGCTCGGGATTTCTTTTTCAATCTTAATTTGTGCTGACTTAACAATCCTTTTTCATCATGAAAATTGTTCATTACATTCAATAATACTGCAGGATTTTATTTTGTATTACTTTCTTCAGTTCCTTCCAACACCAATTTATTTGGTGAATGTTGAATGTTTCAAAAAGGAAACAACGCCTAAGGCAACTGTAGATGTGATGCAGAATTAAACTGGTGGAACTTTTAATTGATGTGTCTCGTTACTTAACGTTAAGACTTTCGCTTAAAAAGCAGTAACAAGCATTTAGACATTGCATAGTTCACGCATATTAAACTCCCCTAAAATTAAATTCCAAGGTGCAATGGTGGAATGGTGCCATAATGAAATTGATTTCTAAGGCGTGTCGCTCAAGACACCTTGCAAATAGCAACAGGAAACCTGAATAACAGAATTTCTTGCTGGTCATTTTTCCTGGACATGATGAATATTGCAGAACAAGTAATATTACTGTTGATCAGCGTCACCAATGAATGAAAAAAGCAATAAGCATGGTTCTCCTTTGGGTGCTCAGCAAGCCCCGAAAAATAAGAAAAAGTCTTAGACTTTGACTTTGTTGCCAGACAAGTTTAGGATGATATGAAAAGTCATTCAGTGTAAATACATTTGGAAGAATACCATTACTGAACTGTTTATTTGACTCCAACATTGATCAGTAACTGATGAAAAGGAGGGAAGGTCAATGCTCAACAGTAATCAATAATATTGCGTGCAAAGGATTGCGTAATCTGAGCCATGATGGGATTTTAGGAAGTAATCTCCATCTATTCGTTGTAAATGGATAGGGATTAGTCAGTCGTCTCATGCACTTTTCGAATTCTAATTCAAACTGATAATGGGATAATACTACAGAGAGATAATCTTGATGGCCAAAAAATCAATGTTATTATCACCCGTTCCTGTTCAAATGTGATCAACGTATCATGACTTTGGTACGTGCAACCAGATTCTTTGACCCGAGGCAATCCAATCCTACATGGGGAGGGCACAGTTGTTGCATGCAAATGTCATCTAGTGAACTCAAAGCAACCAGCCCAACATTAATGTCCTAACGTGCGTCTTTCATATTTCTTTTATATTTCATGTGACTTTAAAGGTTGAGAGGAGGACATCAGGAAGGAAACAGTTCCGTATCTGGGACAGGTTCGAAACCTCCAATCTCTATACTTTTCGTGACTCGTTGAAATACGAAGTTTTATTTGTAAAGTCTGTACCGGAATTTTGAAACAGAAAAAACATTGCAGAAATGGAGCTGTTTGTATCACTACTTAATTTCTATATTGTTGATGTTTTTTCGAAGGAATGAATTTTAGTTTAGGTTTTTTTCTTATATCCCAGATCTAATCTTTGGCCGCCATTGTGTGTTATGTTATCTAATTTTAAAGCAATTTTAAGGTCCGGAGATACTATCAATTTTAACTTTGGTTGGCCTAACCTATTCTTCTATTATTCAGTGATTAATGTTCAGAATTGCTCACCACTGAATGGGACTGTTAAGGGGGTCCTTACTCATAACCCTGTATTGATGGAATTGCCAATTTGCCTTTTGAAGACCAGAGAATGGCCCAGAAAGTCAGGGGAGCAAAGCAAAAAACAATAGGCAGGGGAGAGCCACTGTGACACGGAGCAACATTCAGTTGGCAGGGCAATCGTATCAATGTGGATTATTGGCCAATTTCAAACTGATGGAAAATGCCTTTAGGATTAATATTTCTTTCTGATTTTTTTTGTGAATAATGTCTGGGTATCTGGCTGTCTTTGTACCAAAGGATTAAGTATTTGGATAAATATTTATGGGTGTAAAAATTCATTGAAAGTCAGATATCATACAGTAATTTTCAGATTTAGCAGCTTTGAAGACTAAAAAAAACAAGGTAAAAATTACCAAAAATAATTACTAATTTCACATTTTCGTTACTTGCAATGTGTTCCTTGATTGATTTTACCCTAAAAAGTGATGTCACACTTGTGGTGTTTTTTTTATTTTTCAGAAAAGTGCAATTTTGAATGCACCTGGGTCAGTGCACTTAAGATGCCAATTTTCATGCCAGGTGTCACATCTGAGGGGAGAGCCACTGTGAAACAGTAGCGAGACACAGTGGTTTTCCTCTCAGATAATCACACCTTTTCTGAATAGACGACGGGCCTTAAAATTCGTTAATTACTAATACAAAACCGAACTGCGACAGGATTTGTTAGGGTCAGATGTTGAAACTGTAACGCTGTCAGGACCATGTACGATATGAAGCCGGAGAATAAAAGTACAGGGTATTGTTGGGACATCACTCAGGTATTCAGACCTAAGACACACTTAATGAGTAAACGCTGTTTTCCGCTTTGACTATGGACATAGTTGAAGCAGCAAATACATTACATCACCAACATACAATAATAGACGTGAGTTGATTCCCAAAAATAGAACCATACTTCCCACACAGATTTCCAAAATAGCTTTTCACTAGGAAAGCACAGTTACAAACCAATACACGACATATGTGCATTAGCCTGTTTGCGGGAAGCGACAAAATGCCACGGTCAAAACATATGACATAACCATCAATTGTTTGTTGGGTGACCATCAGAACTTTGCTTCGCCGTGGACGAAATATGTTGGAAGTAGCCACAATTATCTACTGTCACGTGTGTATCATCATTTTGAGTCGTTTTCTTACTTTAGGACTATCATCTGTCTGCCCAGCAAGTAAATGTTAGAAATTTTTGCTCATATAGATCTCGAGAAAATAGTTTTCCTTGGCAATGTTATGGATAAAAACTTCTCTTTCGTCAGGAATCTTGTTTTCTCAGATACCAAATTCTATATCAGCCAACAACAGTTTTGCCTGGAGATACTGAAGCTGCACAACTAATATAAACGCGAACTGATTGGTCTAATACAAATGAATTACATGTCCTTTTCCATTCATTAAGTGAGAGTTGTCACTTTGTAAAAGATTACCTGGATCTATTTCAGATAGACATTTTATAATGAAATGTGATGAAATAAGTGTAAATGAAAAGTATAGTACCTGTCACTTAAATCATTTAAGCTAATAAAATTTAATTTTCAAGTGTCTTGAAAGATACATTTTTCATTTGAAAATTTCACAATGAAAAAGTTGGGGTTCTAAAAGAGCTTTAAAACAATGAACCCTTGCCATGGAGCTACGACACCTACGTTTTCAGACTCCGTTTCCCAAAAGGCTCTGAACGATGACGGAATAACGATATTAGCGTCGGACCCGCTGGAGTCGTTACACTGATTAAATAACAGACACTGACCAAAACAACAATCGAGTCAATAAGTCACTACTGTATACACAAACAACATGATATTAGGATCTTAACTAACTCAGCCAGATTGAAATTATATCAAGTATATATATCAAGTTATATCAAGTATTGACATAAATTGCAGCTCATTTTGCCAGTTCCAGATCAACTGAATTGATTTTGTGAAACATTTAATGCCAGCAGTGTTTCGTGCTCAGACCAGGATGGTACCGAGTGCGTTGTCTTAAACCGTACATGATTCGTTGTCACTGAACGTTAATGTTACAGCTTTGTTCTTCATGTGTACCACCATATTCAACCCTATTTGTTTTGGGTATTCATGAGTTGAATGGATATGAGCGCATTAACACACATATTTCCAAGTTGATTTCCATCTCATCCATCATCCACTGTTTCTCGGTGTAAGTGATGTCGTGCCCAGTGTCCATTACCCTTCTTATTCACACGCAAAGGGTTTAAAAACCGACTTCGTGAACATCAACATGCTTAGTGTTCTCTCTAAACCATTTGTCTGTCAGTGGAATAGTAGCATTCTTAACCCTTAGGTTGTAATTACGGGACAGTTCAAGAACTAAAGTCAAATCCAGCCTTACCAATCAATACGAATGGGCTAATCAGCTCTATTGACCTCAACAACACACTGCTTGGATACACAGGTTTAATGTCATAATGAAGCTTACAAGTACGCAGAATAAAATTAGCACTATATTTCTTGTCTTACTAATTATATGGAATGTCCATGCCATACTGATTGCAAGAGTTCTGGTGATTGGGTCAGTGGAAAAATTGCTTTGAAAAATCTATTACATTCACAAGGTAACATGAAAGATTTCTCATTTAAATATTTCAGTTCAATCAAACTGCATTTACGATGGCATTGTGCTGTTCATGAAATTCAGTTTATGGACATAAACCAACCACACCCTTTCTGCAGAATATTGATGATTTTGTAATCTGACCTTCGATTTTTTGTTTTTCTAATAGAAATTAATTTGCCTGTTATGTTAAATATAATATTAACTGCACATTGAGCACATATGAACCATGTATTGGACATAATGTAGTGAAGGATAAGGGAATAATGTTTGAAGATCAGTCTCGTTGGAAAGATTTAAATGCAAAGAAGAGAATCCCATGTGTCCTATTTTACAACGGGAAGAAGATAAATCTCTTTCCATACAGCTGAAGAGCCTCTTAACTATAAATTTCTTCTGGATGGGGAAGATTCAATCCCAGTTTTCGCAGAAGGATATTCGTCTACAGAGCTTATCCATAAGAACTTACATGAAAATGATTTCTAGTCTGAGCCTACATGACACTACACATGTTGAAATGAGTGATTCTATAGTGAAAGAAAAATCGAAATACAAAGACGATAGTACTCTGTTTTATGATTACTGAATGAGATGGTTACAGTTTATTAATGTAAACTAACAAAGTGATTGGATAATGCTGGTTCTGCAAAGCTGTTTTCTTTAGACTAAGCTACGACATTATCTGTTTCCCTTCTGTACGACTTTCATCAAAAAACAGAGGAGTCAATAGACAGCCAATATTTGTTCAGATCAAAACAAGTGGAACAAACTCATTGATTTGATTTTCTTGCATTAACATGTTTGTCGTGCGCAGTGAGATGTCTGGTTTGCTTCGTTGCGAAAAAAAACCCACTGTCATATTGACCTACCTGATATGTAAGACAGTAACGGTCACGGGTTAGAACATCCCACAACAGCAAATTCGGCCAACAATATTTCAAACAAAAATAATCCGTAACACTGATAATGTTCGTCAACGAATGGGTTCATATCAATTGAAATGATAGAATATGGATCATTGTCTATTTTATTTTAGCGCAGCTGTTGGCTGTTGATAAGAAATGGTGATATGTCGGATAAGTATGCAAAATTATATGGCAAATACGTTGTTTTAAGTTAAAAGTAAAACAGCTGAGCTAAAAGTTTCCTTGTGAACAATTTATTTCTTTGTTGGATCTCAAGTTTTTCCGTCTTTTTATGGTAAGCCCCAGACATCGGATTTCTCAAGGCCACACGCAGGAATGATATTCGAAATTAGTCTGGTATTCTAAATGTGGAACAAAAAATTTAGTGCATTAAGAACATTAAATGATTGATTTACAGCATGAGTCAACGTGAACATTAATAACATGAATCGTGCACCTGCGAATAAAAACCGTACGTGTGTGCATTCATATCATGGATAAACTTATTTCCTGGTGGGTCTCTGAAATATGTAACAATTGAGAAGAACCTTTTATTCGTGGAAAAGTTTTGAATAGCGTTAGGTGGCAACATTGGAGAGTATCCATTGTTGCAGCAGCTTGTACAGCTGTGGTTTCCAACTATTCCTTGCTTGAGGTTGAGTCACAAAGAACTTAAACATTGATTTATGTAGTATGTTTTCCACATAAATGTAACAATATTAATCAATGTAAACTTCTCAGATTGACTTTTCCCTTTCTCACACTCTTTACTACTATTTGCGTTATGTGTGCTCGCAGCTTGTACGTGTTATTTGTTGCTCTCTACCTGAGTGAAATGGTATGACTTTAACAAGCCTTTTCGTCTACTGATAACCTTTACGTGTACTTTTCAATGCCCTTTCAAATATTTAACACACCTGTGCCCAAATATGCCTTACAGGTGTCTCATCTCAATCTACAGAAGTTTAGGTCTTCAAGGAATTTGTAGTTAATAGTTTACGGTTGTGTATGGAAAAAAATTCCAGTCTTTTCTGGCAACTTACTGATTTATCTCATTAAACAGGATGTAGTTTAGCGTAAAACGGTTATATTTTATCAGTAGGGTAGGGAAGAAATATCATCTATATGGTCTCCTTTGGTGGCCATATTTTTCATGATTTATTCCTTCTGGGACCAAGTTCCCTTACCACTCTTGTTTAAAAACAGAAAGGTACCTTCATTCACTTGATCGATTCTGGGACAGACATTCAACCGAATTCTTTCCAATTTCTAATATATGCTAAATTATGCCACAGTTTTGTTCAGTGTAACAGACTTTTTGTTTGTCACCAAAATAAATCATTCAGATCATAATAATATACTTTAAGACATCAATTACGGGTTTCCATACATGTGTCCAGTATCAGAGAAATGTTTGGTACTTCGAGAAAAATCACGCTACTCTCGGTGGATTCCATTTATTCTTTCTCGGAACCAAAATCCGATTTATCAAAGAGAACAAAGGCCCAGTGGCATTTAATTTGTCCTGCCTTGTACAACGACTATCTGATACTCTGTACTGGATCAGGTTATTGACTTGGGAACAATTCATGGCCAGAAACAAGAAAACAGCTTGAAATAAATGAATATGTACAATTGCATCAATCTACGCACCATAATAAGAGAAGATGAGACAAAAAGCCACAAAAGGAATGCTAAATTTTCTTCTTCCTTTCTACATTCCAACTTAAAATAAGAGATAGCTCTTGCACAAATTCTATTAAAACACTAAAAGTGTGTTTGTTCTAAATTCAGATCTTTAATAGGTTGTTCGGACTTGTTAAGCTGTGAAATTCTCTCTCATGTGAGAATCAGTAAGTATTTTCTTTCTGGCACAAAGGTGATAAAATATGCAGGAGGTTATTAGTTTAGTTTAGACACTTTACGACCGTATGGAGATCAACGTATGACCTTCGTGCGCAAGAGAACGGATAAATTATTAAGTTCTGATTTAGAATACAATGGTCGAAATGGACCATTTCATATTTATATGTGATTTAATGATCTTGACAGTGTTTACTATCTTAATAATTTACTTCATACTGCATAATGCAGTAAATATGGCAAGGTGTCAAGTTCGATTCAAAGTAATTCCAGGATATACGCCTTTAATGGATGAAATCATTTGCACATTACATTTACATTTAATGGTTCGGCAAGTTTGGCAGATATTTCCTTCTTTCTTGTACGACAATTTACTTTCGCTTTCCGAAGTAATCCAAAATTTTTCCGTTGAGGATTTCGGAGGTTGGTAGATATATATTTCAAAGCAGTCAGCGGGTTAAAGAGGCGTGGGTCTGATTCCATTCCTCAGAGCAAACATCTTTGATTTGTACAGTAGACTTATTGTCAGATGCGTCTTCGTGGAATAGAAAAACCAAAGCTAATTACAACCGTGACTTTCTGAACTTAAATCAAGGGTTTATTGCTTGTTCTGAAGACACAGCTTACTTTGGTAGGAGACCTTTTTAATGCATGGGCGTTGGTCTCCGTTGGATCGAAAAAACCAGAGACGGACATTTTAATTTGACAGTCGAAAGGCACAAAAAGAGTAGTCAGGTGATTTAACTCTGAAGTACTGAAAGTAAATTACAACAAGATGCTGAACAAAAAATTCTGCTTTCGTTTTGTGAGGATAATTTAGTTTAAGATAAACATACGTTCTTTTTGACACACGATCCAGAATTTTCTCTCTCGTTGGTCGTCACCGCAAACGTTGATATTTTTATTTTCTGTGGAAAAATTTCTCACCATAATAATCGTGAGGGTGAACATTTTTTTCGATCCAGACGTATGCGAAATAAAATTCTGGTCAAAGCTATGAAGTTGCCAGTCGGTTTTGTTTTTGATCGATACATATATATATTTGCCAAATAAATCGCGGTCTACAAGGACCTAGGTTTTAGTTGTTTGTCTGATATGTAAATCGGAAGGCCTTTGTTGATTGACATTTTTCCATTCGACTGACGTCTATGTTAGTGAATACCTTTGATGAGTACATAAGATGTCTATGGATTATGTAGATATTGCAGACAGCGACATTGATTGGCGTATTTTTTAAGTCTGCTCACAACACAAGTTAGTGCAACTTTTACAAGATTTAGTATGACTTTTAAATGTTACTCTCGCAACTGATTTCTTTCCAGTTGTCATTCTCTTTTCTCCGGAAGTGTTCTCTGGGAGGACGTGTACCACACGAGCCCAAATGAAGCCTCATTCCAAGAAAAATCTACCGAAGATTAAAGAGTGCTGTTTTGTAACGAAGTCAGGAGTCTTTCATGTTATTATTTCATCAATCTATTCCCTCTATCTGTTTGATAAATGACAGGAGTTACGTAAGATCAAGTTATTTTTAAACACGTTTCTCCAGAGATACACGACATTGCCACGATTTGAATTTGAATGGCGGGATTATTACTCCATTCTATATTAGGGCGTCATTAATTAGATGACGTGCTTTGTAGAGATTAACTATGTCCATTAATCTGTAAGTGACCTGTAAAGTACACTGTGGGACACACCCAAGATGACACAAATCTGCGCCACGTATTAGTTGTGGATGAATTGAAGTATTAAATTTCAACCTGAAGCGTAGATAAAGAAAACTGAAATCTTCAGGTAGTCTGCAGCATGCAACTTTTTTTTTTTACAGAAACTACGTTTGATGACAGCGGAAACGTTTGGCACTTACAGTCCTCTATTAAATGAGCAAAATAGGTGATTACTCGAAAGCTGTATTACAAATACACGGAATTCAGAGAAACTACAAGTTAAGCAACTAACATATTTAACAAGCACTGTGTGACTTTTCCTTAATGACACATGTATCAATTACACGGCAGCTTTCTGTGACAGCTTGCAAGCATCTCCAACATTTTCTTTTCAAATGTTTTCATACGTTAGCGTGCAAAAACCGCCCTTTTTGAGACAGTCTTACAAAATACATCTTACCTCCATCAAGTTTATGTGTAATGAAGGTGAGCTAATATTTGTGCTGGGTATGGCAACACGGGAAATGGGTTATTCTTTGGTGCTTTTGTGGGTTGAGACATGTATGAAGTAATCCGCGCAGAATGATAATATTTCTACCTTTTTAAATACGGAAAAGCTTACATATTGGTGGGTGGAAAAAAACAAACAAGGTGTCCATATACCTACTACCTTGTTCAAAGGTAAATTGTTCTTTGAGAATTAATTGTCCTTTGGATCCAAATATGAAAGCACTTTCACTTGTCAGTGGCACAGTAACTACGTTATTCAGCGCGCGAAGGCACAAATAATTTAGTCAAAGTTATTTCCACAATAGACATATGTCGTCTTTGTTTTTGGCACACATTTCAAAATATTAGGTTGTGAAAAAAGTTTCACCAGGTGGCTCGTTCACTCCCTTCGCTCCCTGGGGGCGAAGGGGAGCGAAGTGGAGCGAAGCATATTGTATACTAGGTTTTAGGGTCCCCACCACCTGTGGCAACAAAAAGTTCGATTACAACATATAGTGGTTAGGTGTTCCCACCACCTGCAAATAGAACCGTCATCCCCATGTACAGTCACTAAGTGACAAAAGGTCTTCATAGGTACCCACCATGGGCCCAAAATTTCAGGGCAAAAACCATCAATCAACCACTAAGGTGACCCTAACGAGCCACCAATAAAAATGTTTTCTTGCTTTGATGAGTAAATAACAGATGAGAAAGATCGTACTATCTTACCTGTTGCCAACAACATGACTTGTTACCGTCACATCTAAATTATTCAAGGTTTAGTGTACTTCTCATATTTGCAATCATAATCAAGACAGAAACCGATGTATAAATGGCAATCTATTTGTTTACATGATGAAATTTCCCTGAAGCGTAGTAGTGAAATGACATCAATATGAAGAGTATGACATCAATAGATTCACAAGGGAAATCAATATAAACATTTCATAGTCAATGTATTTACATTTGTGGTCTGGTCTGATATCTGTTCTCATCGTATGTGAGCCTTAAAATACCTATGGTATCTTAATAAATGTAAATACTTTTATGGCTAATGTTGTACAATTATTTTTTGAAGAACATCTTGAAACTTCTTTATCAGGGAACACATACAGATTTGTTACCAAATTATACTGCAATAGTTTACTGTGCTTAAATGAAGGTGAAACAATATTTGTCAGAGCTATTTATTGATACCATTCGCGTGCAATGTTTAAAATTCACTTGTGAATTATACGTTTGGGAAGATCGGATTTTCCTTGCAACAATCGATGTCAAATATAGAGACATATTTCCACTCCATTTGAACAATTAAAATGCATTTAAAACGTCTCAATGTTTAACATAGTTATGTTACTGTACTATAACCATTCTAGTTGACGTAGAAATTGTGCTTAATATCACTGTGGTAAATTGAAAGAACACTCATGGACATTCGAGCCTGTGGTGAAAGAAAAGTAATCAACCCTACCCAATCTTAATTATTGCACAAGGTAATATGAATGTATGATCTCAATATTGTTTTGCGTCAGTTCATGGAATGTTGCATGACAAGAGAATAAAATTTATATTCAATCAGTCGATATCCGATAGGTTTCACTTTGTTGACCATTTCGTGGTTGAGAGTTAAAACAACACAGGAGGAGGTAAATCATTTTCTGGTGTATTATTTTACCAGACACAGAAAACAAATCCCTGAAGGTTTGTTTTATATATTTGTCTTGCTTATACGCTCCATTACTCCAAATCCTTCTCTATTCAAACGTAAATCCACCATATCTTTCTGTCATTGTCTGCAGAAATACCAATAACCTTGGCTGCAGAAGACATACTGTGTTTCCTTGTATACTTTTTGTCTTTGTCAATGGAGTCAACGCGTGCTACACTGGATGTTTGCAAATCCCCAGATGCTGGCCGCACTTTCTAAAACACTCACTTATGAACTTCCTGTTGGCCATTAGTGAGAGGAAACTGCTTATTCTCATATTCTGAAGGTACATTAGGTAAAGACCCTCAAACGGTCCTTGGCATACTCTGACCACACAGCTGAGTGCTGTCAATTATGTCAAGTTGGCTGCAAATAATTGGAACATACATGTAGACTTGGATGACAGTGCGATCAAAGCCTGATTTATTTTTCTTAATATGCCACCTGCAGTCTCATGACATAACGTTATGTTCAATCGAAGTGACAGACCTTTGTGCCTTCGTTTCTGTTGTTAATGAACCCAAATGATCCATGTAAAAGTAATGGGTGACTTTTAACTGAGGCTTAGAGGAAATCAGTAGATTAGTGTTTTGTTTCTGATTTAATAGACATGTTCGTGTCCACGGCGAAAAACAACAAAATGGCAATTCAAATCCCGGCTCATTTATTTCCATCATCATATACTTTATTGTTAAGAATCTGATCATATCTAGTCTATCCGAACTGAGTTTGAATTATTTACGTATCAAATCAATTTCCATTAAACTTCACGTTTGGCTGCAAAATGTACAAAAACATTCAAAATGTCCTTCACTGATTAGTTCATGGTCTTCATTGATTTCTTAGGACCATCTATGCAGCCTGACAAACAATTCTGAAAACCAAGAAGTTCAAAGAAATAATTCATGACTTGGGACCATTGTGATTGACCCGCGCCATTCATTGACATAATTTTCGGGAAACTGGTAAACGAGACATCAGTGACATGACTGTCAAAATAAATAAAGACTGAGGAATGATTTATGACACACAGGGCATCAACTCTGAAAGAAAAGGCAATTATCATTGTTTGACTCTATCTTCATCTCACTTATAGGTGAAGAATTGTCCATTCGTATTTACATGTACAAGCCATATTTGTACATCGTCATTGCACAAGGGTAAAAGTCATATTTTATGTGATGTTTTTATATTCGTTATTACCACTCGCATCCCCTATTCCCGTCACTGGTCCTGTTTGGTGGGGGTGGGGGGTGGGGTAGGATAGCCCCTAGTCATGTCACTGGTCATGCCGGGGGATGGGGTACCCTCTAGACAGGACAGGGAGGTACCCCCCCCCGACAGGACAGGGAGGTACCCCCCCTGCCGAGGACACGCTATGCCATGGGCGGTACGCCGTTTGCGGTCACGCAAGAGGATTTTTTGTTTTTAAACATAAAATGTCGGACATATTGTTAAAAAAACTAATTGAAAAGAAAATTTATTGTTTTTGGTTTTTAAAATATTTTTAATGCGTTATTGTTTGTACATTGTGTGAATATGTTGTTCGCTTGTAATTTGTTTCATTTATTACTTTTTACACACAGAGTGCTTTATATAATTACCAATAAAGTTGTGATAGATGAAAAAGATAATACATTCGATGTTAACAACGTTAATAACAAAGAACATTTATTAATTTTGGTGTCCGCACTTGTTCACTTTCAATTCACCATTTACGTTCAGAATTGAGAAGCACAAAAAATAGCATACTTTCAATTTGATTTCAGAATTAAAATGAAAATCTTACATATTTCGTTTGAAATTAGTTTGAAGTACCTGCATTATTAAATACAACAAAGCACCTGTTAGTAGCAGTAAATGAATATTTTCTAAGTAATTTAATGAAGTCTATCGGCTAGAACTATTCCTAGGTGCCAGGTGACCTGGTACTAGGACACAAAATTATCTGTAACCTACGTCACCAGAATCACGATGTGTAATTTGAAACAGGTAATAACTTTCTAATTGTAGCTTCAGCTGTAGCTTTTATTTCGTGCACTTGCATTAGATTACTAATCTAAATATTCTTATTTGAACTTTTTCCTTGAAATGAATTTGGAAAACAGATGTATTTGGTTTACAATATAGAAATGTAAATTGTATTGAATTTTAGAAGCTTATGCCTCCCAGAGGCGTATGAGGCATTTGCATGTTGCTTTCCAGATTTGAAAATTTTTGACTTAAAAAGAAATCTAAAGATACTGAATACTTTCACACCATACTATGTCCTGTGAACCATCAGAACTATATAGGGAGAAATGTAACACAGAAAAGTTGCATCAGGGATCAAATCAAAACCTTTGGGCAGATATCACCGGGTACCCCAGTGCCATGTTCTTTCCTAGGTCTCTGGTCCCATGTCCTTTCCGGGGGTACTAATCCCAGCCGGGGGTATACCCCGGTCCCAAGCAGGGGGAGATTCCCCAGTCCCAGGTAGGGGGTACCACAGGACAGGGGTACCTCCAGCCAAGAGGGACAGGGGGTGTCCCCCGGGTCAGGACAAGGCAGGGGGTACCCCCAGCCAGGACAGGACAGGGGGAACCCGCCCAGGAGAGGACAGCAGAGTGAGCACTTGCTACGCGGCGGGCTGTATACCTCTTGCGTTCACGTGGACTTTTTTGTTTTGTAAATGTTTTCAAAAAGTTCTTCCTTCTGATTCCTAATTAACAACATTAAATTTATTGTACAACAACGTTCAAGCATTGGTTTCGCAGCCAAGTGTGCAGTGTAAGTTTTTAAAGTTGTCAATATTCAAGTGTGGTCTCTCAGTAGAGAGAATTCAGGGGTCTTGTATTCAGAAATGGACTATTGATGTCAGAAGGACATTTATCTCCAATCAATGAGCATCGAAATTCGTTGAGAATTCACATTAGTGGTAATGTCGGGTGTACAGTCATGTTGTGAAGTTGATCGTGCCTTTAACAGAATTGTTAATGGATCTCTAATGTTCAGTTTGTCCTAAAAGGAGATCAACTAGGGTTAATTTATGGGAAGGAGAAGGAAGTGGCACTTTCTTCTCAATAATTTAGTGTGTAATTTTCAATGACCTTGACTGAACAATACAGCGACGCTGTCTGAAGACATTTTTACACTTTCATGACTGTCTTTGAATGAGGACATGCACTTATCGTTAGAAATGATTTTCGTGTGTTTTGTTGAAAATGATTTAAGTGGCAGAATTATGACACATGCATAAGCGATAAGAAACAGGTGGACTTTTGGTAACTGGTATGTAATTATATTGAAGTCAATTTCCGTGGGAATAGATTGCAGCCATTGTGTTGGCTGTGGTATTCCCTGAGGTCTCAGATGATAAAGCTTTAGGCTACAAGAATTTGCATTTACAGTTGGGACTGCCCCGCTAAATAAATCGCGACTGTTATGGAATTGGGTCTGTCGGACAATTGTCACATGTTTTCTCTTGGACACGTAAAGCCAGAAGGTGAGGCACTAAAACAGAAAAGAACAATGAAGTACCAACATGATGATAACTGGTTTCCTTCCTGACTTGACAGTTTTTCGACAGTGGGTCAATGTTTCCTTTGGATAATTTATGTCAAGCCATCATTTAGGCCAGTGACCCGTCGTATAAGCTTCCTAAGAGTAACGACCGATCAGAATACACAGCAGATAGAACTTTTTATGCACATGAATAATGAAACCTTTTTGGAATAACATGACGTCATATCATGAAGGTATTTCTCTTGATTTTTCCAATCCTATGAAAAGTACCCTTTCATTATGGAAACCAGTAATTGTTGCGAACATTTAGGATTATATGTACTGTGCATGTATACCAAGCAAAACTTTACCTGAGTTGTAATGTGTCACGGTTGGCTTAATTTGGCTGCAAAATCAAATAAGACAATCGAGTTTTCCCTTAACAAATTTGTTAAATTAGTTAAATGCAATTCAAACTGGTTGTAGTCAATAATGGTAATCAATTGAAATGGGCAATGGTAAAGTCACTATGGCTAGATTTTTAGCATTTATTACCAGCCATACTGAATCTACTATTGCCCATTTGGATTGATTATCATTATTGACTACCACCAGTTTGAATTGTGTTAACTAATTTAACAAATTTGTTAAATGACCTAAGTTACCATTAAGGAAAACCCCAAATGTGGAATGTTGGGAGTCACATTGTTGTTTTGTATTGAATTACAATTGAAATTGGGTATGGACATACTAGGACAAAGAGCCACGGGGGCACCATGCTACATTGTTTTCAAATGCCAGTGACAAATTTCTTGATTAGATTCCATTTCGCTACATGGGCAGCAAAGTAAAAAAGAGAAAGGAGATGGAATTTATTTTTAACAAATTCTACACACGCATTACAAAAAGTCTCATTAAAATTCTAGACACGAAAACTTCTTTCCAAAACATCCAATTCAGTTTGAGTCTATCTGGTTAGAGGTAGACATCGATGGTTGAGAATTCACTGTGAAGGCTGTTTTGCATCTCTAAATTAGAGCCTGAAAGATGTAAAATCTGAAAGAAAGTGTGTCTGTTTGGGAAGCAAAGCTATCTACGGCAAACTGAATCTCTACGAGGAAAAATAGTAGTGATTAAGGAATACAAAAGAAGGGTACAGAATAGTTTTGCCGACTGACAGAGTTCCCTAATTGAAGGGATCACTGTTTTTGTCACAGTTTAACATGCCGTTTTGGTCTGGACCTCTGTGCAACTTTATACTTCATGCCACTAACGTTTCACTTTTTGATATTTTTTGTTTGTTTATTGAAAACTACAAGATAAAAAGAACGAAACACGTTTCTGTAGTCCACACTGCCGCCGACATAGTTCGTATTTGATTTATGTCAATCGAAACCAATGTTGGTTGTGAGCTTTCTTTATGAGGTGCGAAAAACACTAGGAAGCTTAAAAGAATCATTAATCTTTCAGAAGAAAAATAACTGAACTCGTTCCATTGATTTCTTTTCTCAGCGAAGAAAAAGTACAAGTCTGGCGATTTTTCTCCTGTGCAGTTTAGATCATCAGAATTACAAATTCAAACTGTTCTTTGAGTAGTAATCTTCGAGCTTCAAATTGAATGAATTCAAAAACACTTTTGATTGAAGTGTAGAACAAACCTTCCTGGTTACGTTTGTCTGCAGAAGTATTATTTGGTTTTCAATATTCTCAGGAAAAATATATAGTAACATATAGCCAGAAATCAGAAATAGACAGGTCCCAATGTAAAAATATCAGACAGTGAAAGTTTCACCAGGTGGCTCGTTTTTGTGAAGGGTATGAAGGGTGCAAAGGGTGTGAGAGTGTAAAGGGTGCAAAGGCAATCTTTGCACCTTTCTCACCAGCCTTCATGCCACTTTGCACCCTTAACACCTTTTGCACCAGCCTTTACACCCCTCACGACCTTTGCACCCCTTGCACCCTTTGGTGAGGAGGTGAAAAGGGTGCAAAGGGATGTGAAAGGGTGCAAAGGGTGTGAGGGTGCAAAGGGTGTGAGGAGTGCAAAGGATGCAAAGTGGTGAAAAGGCTGGTGTGAAGGGTGCAAAGGGTGTTCAGGCTGGTGCAAAGGGTACAAGGGGTGTAAAGGGTGCAAGGGATGTGAAGGTGTGGGGGGTGCAAAGGGTGCAAGGGGTGTAAAGGGTGCGAATGGTGTGGAGGCAATTCTAAACTAAGTTTTTGGGTCCCCACCACCTGTGAACACAAAAAGTCTGATTACAAAATATAGTGGTTAGGTGTCCCCACCACCTGCAAATAGAACCACCACCCCACGTACATTCACAGAACAGCAAAAAAAGGCATTCATAGGTCTCCGCCATGGGCCCAAAATTTTGGGGAAAAAAGACCAAACCAACCGCTAAGGTGACTCTAACGAGCCACTTAAAAGCGTTCCATTCAG
Source organism: Haplosyllis leylae (assembly GCA_038406175.1). NCBI lineage: Eukaryota > Metazoa > Annelida > Polychaeta > Phyllodocida > Syllidae > Haplosyllis > Haplosyllis leylae. The sequence goes on from JBCAUG010454998.1 coordinate 29,180, forward strand.
GATAATGAACTTCCGAGTATTTCATTCCATTGCTTTTCAGCTGGTAAATGAAGTATGACAGTAAATATGAAACCGTCCATTATTGAATTATGTGGAAGAGGATAATGGACTTAGAACAAACTGTTAATCATCAATAGAAATATCTCTTATCTGTCAATTAAGGATTGATTGTAATGGACAAACAGAAAAGGTAATATCACAAATGAAAAAGATTGGACCAATTGCCGGAAAACACGGTGATGAACAACATACCAATTGAAAATAATCATATAAAAATAGGGCGTGCCCGTTGGGCCTTACTGACAAGCCTTGAAGAATACTCATAGGGAGTGCATCCCTTTCCATCCTACACGGGAATCATCTGAAACTAACTGCATTCCAGCAATCCAACCACCCCCTCCCCCAGAAAGACTTATTTTTAAAATGAATATTCCGATAAATGTAAACAATAGAAGCTACATGTGGAATATGTATCAAATTGGTACGGAGCATGAGATATGCTAATCAATGAGCATCCAGAGATACTCACGCATACAATTAAATATCTTTCAACGTATTGAAGTGAAAAGATTTCACAAATCAATTTAACGTCTGAGGAAAATACAGGATGTAGGTAGGTACGATAAAAGGCAATGACCTGTGTCGAACAAAGAAAAACGCGCACTAACATGATAAATCCTGGAAATAATGAACCACTCCCAGTTTCAAATGATTTCATATTCACCTATTAATTTGTTTGCACTTTCCTTCAGAGATCAAGAGTTCATTGAAAAGTGGATTTATTCGAACGTTTTGTTGGATATCGCTTGATCGATTTAATGAAAGATTACAAAATTTCTTGGAAGAATGCCTCAGAGCGAGAGGGTTTGTTATTACTTTGGTGTCTTATTTATTTCTTTGTGGAAGTGTTTGGTATATTTCCTCTTTTTTTTTCGCATGAAGATTATTTTTGCGCAGAAATCAGAGAATGTTAAAAGTTTATATCAGTATTAGCATTTAATTTCTGCTAAATAGAAGGAGGACAACAACTTGTTTTCCAATTGTGATATGGTCCTTTGACATTTGTGTTACTCAGTTTGCGGTCTAGATAGACAGTGCCCAGGGAATTTCTCTAAGTGGAAATACATGTAGGAAGATCCAAGGTGTTGTACAGGAGACTAATGAGAATAGCTCCTTCTTCTGTTGAAATCTCGAATAACCGATGTCTATTGATCTTGAACAGGTTAGCCCTTCGCGCGCCGGCCATTGATTATCAAGGGAACCAATATGACAGTGTGCGACAAAATACGCATCCATTAAGTTTA